>CM031627.1:44841770-44882579 GCA_018398815.1 Conus ventricosus
TGTTATCATGAAATCGGCAAAACTCAGCCTATTACATGAAATCGGCATTACACGATTTATGCGTAACATCATATATATATATATATATATATAGAATTATAAACAAAGCTTGCTCTTATGTCTTAGATTGAAGAAATAGGGGGAGATACGCATTTATATCTGCAGTGGTAGATGATTCTGCCTAACTAACAGTATGTGCTTGAGTGGGTGAATGGGGAAAAATAAAATAAATGCTTCTCAAAATGAGCCTTCAGCAAGCTTATATTCTCCAAGGGGGAGACATCCTCCAACAGAGAAGGAAACTCACTAACATATAACTCCTGGTCATATACCGATATTTCGAAACTTGGTTGTTTCTCCTCAGTGACCGCGGAAAGTGGTAATTTGACTCCTCTGCCTTGTCAGTTTTAAGAAAAATGCAATCCCAGAAAAGGCTGGTGTGCAATACCGTAGTATGTTTGTTGAGTTTTCAAAAAACCAACCAAAGGTGCCATCTAAGAAGCAAAAGAAAATCGTGAAAGAGCAAAACAAGCTACATTTTCTTATGAAAAGTAGAAAATATAAAAAGATATCCTCTAAGACACAAGTGCTGAGGGCCAGTTCTTGGAATGAATCCGCAAGGGACTAAAATACAACAAACTAATAAATTTCAAGGATAAGTAACGAGCACCATTCCAGCAACTTACAGAGCAGCTTGGTGTTGCAATGACTGCAAGAAATATTGAATTATAAACGAAGCTTGCTCTTATGTCTTAGATTGAAGAAATAGGGGGAGAAACAATCAAGTGGAACACATTTTGACCACAGACAGACACACAGACAGCATTTCTTTGTCCCATTGTAAAGTACTCCCTGTTCGTGCAAAAAAGGCTCTTTGCAAAACACATTGTGAATGGTGCACTCAGGAGCTAGAAGAGGTGCCATGTTGGAATGCTCAATCATTCCCCTATGACCTCTATGAAAACGAAACGTAGGGTCACCCTGGACAAGAGGATCAGGAATTATGGGGTAAATGGAAGACAGACGCTCTGTTAGTCGAAGGGGTAACACATATAGAAACTTTAAAGTTGATTTGTGGATGCTAAACTGTTGGAGTTGAAATGTCTTAAGGCTGTGATTGTATTTGAAGGTGTAACAGTTGGGAATGTTTTAAGGCTATGATTGTGTTTGAAGGTTTAGATGACCAGCTTAGCTATTCATTTTAAGATGCGTGAACCTGCAGCATTGTTCTGTTGTGATTGCTGTGGTGTATCTCCAAAGGAGCAGGAGTTCAGAGTGAAGAGATGAGAAATGCTGTGCGGAACAGGTTTGAGGAACTGATCGCGGATCTCTTCCGAGGCACCCTGGAACCAGTGGAGAAGGCCATGCGTGACGCCAAGCTGGACAAACCGGCCATCAACGAGATTGTGTTGGTGGGGGATCCACCCGTATCCCCAAAATCCAGAAACTGCTGCAGGATTTCTTCAATGGCAAGGAGCTGTGCAAGAGCATCAACCCAGACGAGGCTGTAGCCTACGGGGCTGGTGAGGGTTTGATCTTGTCTGTGTGTGTCTGTGTGTAAAATGATGAGGCACCTTGATTTGATCACATGCACGATGTCTGAGACTGTATAGTGTAACAGACATCCAGTTAGAGCATTGCAGATTTGACTTTCAGTCTGGGTGTGTCTGTGTGTAAAATGATGAGGCACCTTGATTTGATCACATGCACGATGTCAGACTGTATAGTGTAACAGACATCCAGTTAGAGCATTGCAGATTTGACTCTCAGTCTGGGTGTGTCTGTGTGTAAAATGATGAGGCACCTTGATTTGATCACATGCACGATGTCTGAGACTGTATAGTGTAACAGACATCTGGTTAGAGCATTGCAGATTTGACTCTCAGTCTGGGTGTGTCTGTGTGTAAAATGATGAGGCACCTTGATTTGATCACATGCACGATGTCAGACTGTATAGTGTAACAGACATCTGGTTAGAGCATTGCAGATTTGACTCTCAGTCTGGGTGTGTCTGTGTGTAAAATGATGAGGCACCTTGATTTGATCACATGCACGATGTCAGACTGTATAGTGTAACAGACATCTGGTTAGAGCATTGCAGATTTGACTCTCAGTCTGGGTGTGTCTGTGTGTAAAATGATGAGGCACCTTGATTTGATCACATGCACGATGTCAGACTGTATAGTGTAACAGACATCTGGTTAGAGCATTGCAGATTTGACTCTCAGTCTGGGTGTGTCTGTGTGTAAAATGATGAGGCATATTGATTTGATCACATGCACGATGTCTGAGACTGTATAGTGTAACAGACATCTGGTTAGAGCATTGCAGATTTGACTCTCAGTCTGGGTGTGTCTGTGTGTAAAATGATGAGGCACCTTGATTTGATCACATGCACGATGTCTGAGACTGTATAGTGTAACAGACATCTGGTTAGAGCATTGCAGATTTGACTCTCAGTCTGGGTGTGTCTGTGTGTAAAATGATGAGGCACCTTGATTTGATCACATGCACGATGTCAGACTGTATAGTGTAACAGACATCTGGTTAGAGCATTGCAGATTTGACTCTCAGTCTGGGTGTGTCTGTGTGTAAAATGATGAGGCATATTGATTTGATCACATGCACGATGTCTGAGACTGTATAGTGTAACAGACATCCAGTTAGAGCATTGCAGATTTGACTCTCAGTCTGGGTGTGTCTGTGTGTAAAATGATGAGGCATATTGATTTGATCACATGCACGATGTCAGACTGTATAGTGTAACAGACATCTGGTTAGAGCGTTGCAGATTTGACTCTCAGTCTGGGTGTGTCTGTGTGTAAAATGATGAGGCACCTTGATTTGATCACATGCACGATGTCAGACTGTATAGTGTAACAGACATCTGGTTAGAGCATTGCAGATTTGACTCTCAGTCTGGGTGTGTCTGTGTGTAAAATGATGAGGCACCTTGATTTGATCACATGCACGATGTCAGACTGTATAGTGTAACAGACATCTGGTTAGAGCGTTGCAGATTTGACTCTCAGTCTGGGTGTGTCTGTGTGTAAAATGATGAGGCACCTTGATTGATCACATGCACGATGTCTGAGACTGTATTGTGTAACAGACATCTGGTTAGAGCATTGCAGATTTGACTCTCAGTCTGGGTGTCGAGGATTTCTTACCGTGGCAGCATGTTGCAAAAGTAACTTCTGCAAGATTTTTGTTTATCTCCATGGCCGACGAATCAACTCGGGCTGGAACCCCCTGGTTTCATGTGGAGACACAGGTAGATCAGGTGTGCATATTGAAGTCAGTCTGTTGATCATGACAACCCTCAAACATTAATGCACCTGGCCTCTTGGCCAGTAAGATCAAAATCTCCAATGGTCGACTGTTGCATGATGGACATGCCATGAGGAATACTTTAGACAGCAGAGGCACCATTCATTTCGGTTCTAGAGATTCTCATTTTCTGCGGCGATACTCGGGAATTCGCTACCTTTCCATCTATATCATGCCCCTTCCTCCTCGATTTTCAAGTCTGCACTTAAAACTTATCACTTTGAACGCCAGCTGCATAATACCACTTGAAGTATGACTAAATTACTACATGTCTCTTGCACACTTTGCTCGTGTACGAATGACCTGTTCACTGTGTTATATGCGTTTGTGTATGTGACATTGTGTCCCAGGGTGACTGTGTGTGTGTGTGTGTGTGTGTGTGTGTGTGTGTGTGTGTAGCGGTGCAGGCAGCCATCCTCCACGGAGACAAGTCGGAGGAGGTGCAGGACCTGCTGCTGCTGGACGTGGCCCCGCTGTCCATGGGCATCGAGACGGCCAGCGGCGTGATGACAGCGCTCATCAAACGCAACACCACCATCCCCACTAAGCAGACCCAGAACTTCACCACCTACTCCGACAACCAGCCTGGCGTGTTGATCCAGGTAAGGCTGGTGTTTTGTGGTAAATCTCAAACCAGCCTGGCGTGTTGATCCAGGTAAGGCTGGTGTTTTGTGGTAAATCTCAAACCAGCCTGGTGTGATGGTCCAGCTAAGGCTGGTGTTTTGTGGTAAATCTCAAACCAGCCTGGCGTGTTGATCCAGGTAAGGCTGGTGTTTTGTGGTAAATCTCAAACCAGCCTGGCGTGTTGATCCAGGTAAGGCTGGTGTTTTGTGGTAAATCTCAAACCAGCCTGGCGTGTTGATCCAGGTAAGGCTGGTGTTTTGTGGTAAATTTCAAACCAGCCTGGCGTGTTGATCCAGGTAGTTTCATGTTTTGTGGTAAATTTCTAACCAGCCTGGCGTGACGATCCAGGTAAGGCTGGTGTTTTGTGGTAAATCTCAAACCAGCCTGGCGTGTTGATCCAGGTAAGGCTGGTGTTTTGTGGTAAATTTCAAACCAGCCTGGCGTGTTGATCCAGGTAAGGCTGGTTTTTTGTGGTAAATCTCAAACCAGCCTGGCGTGTTGATCCAGGTAAGGCTGGTGTTTTGTGGTAAATTTCAAACCAGCCTGGCGTGTTGATCCAGGTAAGGCTGGTGTTTTGTGGTAAATCTCAAACCAGCCTGGCGTGTTGATCCAGGTAAGGCTGGTGTTTTATGGTAAATCTCATACCAGCCTGGCGTGTTGATCCAGGTAAGGCTGGTGTTTTATGGTAAATCTCAAACCAGCCTGGCGTGTTGATCCAGGTAAGGCTGGTGTTTTGTGGTAAATTTCAAACCAGCCTGGCGTGTTGATCCAGGTAAGGCTGGTGTTTTGTGGTAAATCTCAAACCAGCCTGGCGTGACGATCCAGGTAAGGCTGGTCTTTTGTGGTAAATCTCAAACCAGCCTGGCGTGTTGATCCAGGTAAGGCTGGTGTTTTGTGGTAAATCTCAAATTAGCCTGGCGTGACGATCCAGGTAAGGCTGGTGTTTTGTGGTAAATTTCAAACCCGCCTGGCGTGTTGATCCAGGTAGTTTCATGTTTTGTGGTAAATCTCAAACCAGCCTGGCGTGTTGATCCAGGTAAGGCTGGTGTTTTGTGGTAAATCTCAAACCAGCCTGGCGTGTTGATCCAGGTAAGGCTGGTGTTTTGTGGTAAATTTCAAACCAGCCTGGCGTGTTGATCCAGGTAAAACTGGTGTTTTGTGGTAAATTTCAAACCAGCCTGGCGTGACGATCCAGGTAATGCTGGTGTTTTGTGGTAAATCTCAAACCAGCCTGGCGTGTTGATCCAGGTAAGGCTGGTGTTTTGTGGTAAATCTCAAACTAGCCTGGCGTGACGATCCAGGTAAGGCTGGTGTTTTGTGGTAAATTTCAAACCCGCCTGGCGTGTTGATTCAGGTAGTTTCATGTTTTGTGGTAAATCTCAAACCAGCCTGGCGTGTTGATCCAGGTAAGGCTGGTGTTTTGTGGTAAATCTCAAACCAGCCTGGCGTGTTGATCCAGGTAAGGCTGGTGTTTTATGGTAAATTTCAAACCAGCCTGGTGTGTTGATCCAGGTAAGGCTGGTGTTTTGTGGTAAATTTCAAACCAGCCTGGCGTGTTGATCCAGGTAAGGCTGGTGTTTTGTGGTAAATCTCAAACCAGCCTAGCGTGACGATCCAGGTAAGGCTGGTGTTTTGTGGTAAATCTCAAACCAGCCTGGCGTGACGATCCAGGTAAGGCTGGTCTTTTGTGGTAAATCTCAAACCAGCCTGGCGTGTTGATCCAGGTAAGGCTGGTGTTTTGTGGTAAATCTCAAACTAGCCTGGCGTGACGATCCAGGTAAGGCTGGTGTTTTGTGGTAAATTTCAAACCAGCCTGGCGTGTTGATCCAGGTAGTTTCATGTTTTGTGGTAAATCTCAAACCAGCCTGGCGTGTTGATCCAGGTAAGGCTGGTGTTTTGTGGTGAATCTCGGTGAAGGTGGGACACAGCGCTGTGTTTTGTGGTGAATCTCGGTGAAGGTGGGACACAGCGCTGTGTTTTGTGGTGAATCTCAGTGAAGTTGGGACACAGCGCTTTGTTTTGTGGTGAATCTCGGTGAAGTTGGGACACAGCGCTGTGTTTTGTGGTGAATCTCGGTGAAGGTGGGACACAGCGCTGTGTTTTGTGGTGAATCTCAGTGAAGTTGGGACACAGCGCTGTGTTTTGTGGTGAATCTCGGTGAAGTTGGGACACAGCGCTGTGTTTTGTGGTGAATCTCGGTGAAGGTTGGACACAGCGCTGTGTTTTGTGTTGAATCTCGGTGAAGGTGGGACACAGCGCTGTGTTTTGTGGTGAATCTCGGTGAAGGTGGGACACAGCGCTGTGTTTTGTGGTGAATCTTGGTGAAGGTGGGACACGGCGCTGTGTTTTGTGTTGAATCTCAGTGAAGGTGGGACACTCACACAGCGCTGTGTTTTGTGGTGAATCTCAGTGAAGGTGGAACACTCACACAGCGCTGTGATTTGTGGTGAATCTCAGTGTAGTTGGGACACAGCGCTGTGTTTTGTGATGAATCTCAGTGAAGGTGGGACACAGCGCTGTGTTTTGTGGTGAATCTCAGTGAAGGTGGGACACAGCGCTGTGTTTTGACAGCCACCCTGATGGCCAGCTCCCGAGGTGTTAGGATTTGGTTCTGGGTGTTCATTGGACAAAAATTCTTTTGCGACAAGCGCGACAGCGCAACGTTACTTCCCTGCTGCTGCGTGCTCCACATGTGCTTACAGCTGTTGCAGACGCACGATTTTCGCACTTTTTTAATCTTATCTTATGACCCCTAATATAAAGGTAATATTGTTGTATATCAATGGAAAGGGTATAAAACGTGAACTTTGCAATGAGCACACACTTAAATGTATTTTAGGTAAAATTGCAACGCAGCAGTTACGGGACAGCATAACTAAAATGTAGGAGAACACAATCTTGTTTGCGGGTCTCTTTGTTCAGGCTGCTTTGGGATCACAAAGGTCAAGGCTAGTGCATGTAAACTTAATCTTTCCAATCGATAGAACGTTTATCAGTCCGGTTTAGAGAACTGGATCATGAAGAAAAACGAACGCTCCTACATACACCATCTCGGCTACGTATAAACATTTATCTTTAGATTACAGGACTATGCAAGACTTGTTTTACGTACAGTGAAGTTGATGTTAGATGTGCATTAGCTTGTTGGAAATCTCACCTTTTAAATTTCATTTCAGCAGTCTATGGGTTTAGTGTGTGTATATATATATGTATATATCTAGAGACTACAACTTTGGATTCTCTCTTGAGGGCACATAAGACCGTATGGCGAAAGCTTGGCTGTGTCTGGAGTGGCACTGTCTTCATCTGTCCGTGGGCAGGGGTGGTTGGGTCTGTGGGGTGTGCTCGGCAGCTGGGGGGTGGTGTTTTTCGCCGGTGGGCTCTGCAGTCATGAAATACGGGCTGGTACACCCATGGGGGATGCTACTTTGGGGCTGTTATGAGCTGCATCCTGTAGTCTAATTTACCTCTGTTCAGGAGCAGTTATGTCCCTTGATATCTTAATGGAGTGTCCTGCGCGTGCCTGTACCCATCGTCAACACAGCGCAGGCCTCCAGGGGTGGTACAGGACTGCTCTAAGGGCAGGTGAAGACAGTGCTTCTCTGGGTCCTCCCCAGCACCTTCGGGTGTTTCTTTTTCTTCTTTGCCTTAACTAGGCTGACCCTGGAGAAAGGTCCAGTGGCGGTGAGGAAAGACCCACTGACCACAGGGAAAGTCCTGTTGACAGTGGGAAAGACTACAACTTTGGATTCTCTCTTGAGGGCACATAAGACCGTATGGCGAAAGCTTGGCTGTGTCTGGAGTGGCACTGTCTTCATCTGTCCGTGGGCAGGGATGGTTGGGTCTGTGGGGTGTGCTCGGCAGCTGGGGGGTGGTGTTTTTCGCCGGTGGGCTCTGCAGTCATGAAATACGGGCTGGTACACCCATGGGGGATGCTACTTTGGGGCTGTTATGAGCTGCATCCTGTAGTCTAATTTACCTCTGTTCAGGAGCAGTTATGTCCCTTGATATCTTAATGGAGTGTCCTGCGCGTGCCTGTACCCATCGTCAACACAGCGCAGGCCTCCAGGGGTGGTACAGGACTGCTCTAAGGGCAGGTGAAGACAGTGCTTCTCTGGGTCCTCCCCAGCACCTTCGGGTGTTTCTTTTTCCTCATATATATATATATATATATATATATATATATATATATATGTATGTGTCTTTTGTTCTCTTTCTTTTTCCAGGTATATGAAGGAGAGCGAGCCATGACTCGGGACAACAACCTGCTGGGCAAGTTTGAGCTGACCGGCACCGGCCCTGCCCCTCGTGGCGTGCCTCAGATCGAGGTCACTTTCGACATTGACGCCAACGGCATCCTGAACGTGTCAGCCTGCGACAAGAGCACGGGCAAGGAGAACAAGATCACCATCACCAACGACAAGGGTCAGTGGGTCTTCTCAGTGTCGGGTCACACATCACTTCTCTCCCCGGGGTTCTTATGGTCATGAATGGTACAGAAAAGTTTTTGGGGAAACTGAGTACATGTTATTCACGTCTTTAAAGTCTGTTAACACTGACCTGGGTAAATTTGTGAACATTCATACATTTTGAATTTGATGTTGGCCTTCACATGCCCTCACCCCCATTCCCTTCAAAAGAAAAACGGAAGAAAAAATGAAAGAAGAAAGAATTGTTACAGAAGGAAATTTCCTGCAAGGATTCAGACTACACAGGGGAGAATGTGTTGGTTGTTTTGAGATACTCTGGAACGTAGACTCTATCTTATGAGGAGTGAATTTGGCTTTTAGTGACCGAAGCGGATAACCTCTAGTGAGAAAGAAAATGAAGTTTTACTCAAGTGTTTGTTGTCAGTGTGTCTTATAAGCAGTCCTCTGTAGATATTGCATTTGGATACGGCGCCACTGGGTCTTAAATGTTTTTAAAATGTCTGTGAGTTTTTTGCCTGTCTAGTGCATGAACTGGGGCTTCCTCTTTTTATCACACAGTTCTTTGTTTTGAGACGTGAGGCTGATTAAAACTTTACGGTAGGGTGGGGGGGGGGGGATGTTGGGGAACTTGGCTTCAGGTATTTTGTGTAATCTGTTTGTTTTATTTTGTCTGAATGATTTTTACTTCACAGCTGATGGCTGACTGGCACTTATCAGTTATGTCTGCAACGAAATGTCTGCAGGTCGGCTGAGCAAGGAGGAGATCGAGCGCATGGTCAACTATGCGGAGAAGTACAAGGAGGACGACGACAAGCAGAAGATCCACATCAGCGCCAAGAACTTGCTGGAGTCGTACGCCTTCCACATGAAGTCGACCATCGAGGACGACAAGATCAAGGACAAGATCAGCGAGGAGGACAAGAAGACCATCCTGGACAAGTGTAACGACATCATCAACTGGCTGGACTCCAACCAGCTGGCCGAGAAGGAGGAGTACGACGACAAGCAGAAGAAGATCGAGAAGGTGTGCAACCCCATCATCACCAAGCTGTACCAGGCCGCGGGGGGCGCAGGAGGCATGCCGAATTTTGACCCCTCGGGGGCGGGGACCACAGCTTTACATTTCCGTCCCATTCGAGACACTTAGTTAAAGGGCCGAACAAGCAAGTCTTACACATTTCTAATCCAACATTTTTGTTGTTGTAGTCCAAGCAGAGGTATATATCAAACTTGTGTACTAGTTAACTAGGGAAAATTAAGTTCCCAGAAAGTGATGACGTCATTTTTGCACAATTGTGTGTGTGTGTGTTGTCATTGTTTGAATGTCGCCTGACCACTTGTGGACAAGCTTTCATGCCGTATCTACATTATCTACAGGAAAATAAACCTAGTCGAGTTTGGTATTAAAAGAATTGTCGGGAATTTGGCTATTCAGTCATCTCAAAAGCACAGATATATTACATTTTTCATGACAACTACTAATTATCAAACTAACAGCCCCACTTGTAATGGCCGCTCAGCAATGCTGAACACACTGTTGGCAGACGGCTTTTTACACAGATGACATTCAGTTCGCCTAGTACTAGCGCGGTTAGCTGGCTGGTGGGGAGCAGCCTGCAGAAAAACACCCCTTTCCCTGATCTGCATTCACGGCTTGGCCTCTGCAGCTGTGGGTGAGCTGTAAACTCCCCTTACTCTCAAAACTAAGTGGCTTGCTCTGAACAGCTGTGGGACGGGTGGGGCCGCCCCAGGTGGGGGCTCTGCGGGTCCCACCATTGAGGAGGTGCATTAGACCTTGACCTTGGGCCAGTTCCCTGAAGCCACGCTGCTGAACAGAGATGAGAATGGTTCTTTTGTTGTTTCCTTGGTTTTTGCTCATGAGGGTTTTTGACCTCATTCATTAAACGGTTTACAATTCTCTTTAGTGCCATGGCATGTGTTGCCCTTTCTTTCTTCTTCATTTGGACCGAAATATATTTAGAATCCTTGTTGGGTGCTGTTGCAAGTGTTGGCATAAGCACGACTTGTTTTTGTAATACGCTCGAGTCTTTAGAATCCCCATGAGAGCCATAGTAAATATTGCCGTAGCAATCCACTTCCTCTGTTTGATTGTGATACTTTATTTAGAATCCTTAGTAGTGCCATTTCAAGCACCTCTATACAGGTCTCGCGTTTTTCTTTTAGACAGCAATACAAGATTGACAGAAAAGAAAAACCATAATTATAGATTCTATCCTGCCGTTATGTTATTTTACCTTCTTGCAATGCATTATCGTCTGGAAAATGTCTCGTATTATGTTGACTATCTTACATTGAAAATAGATTTCATTTGATTGACAGAACTGCTGCTTTTTCCTTTTTTTGTGGGGGGTGGGGGGGGGGGGGATGTCACATTTCCCATGCCCCTCCTTCCACTGAAATTATTCCGACTCCATTTGTTCTGGCTCAGAGAACACAGCCACATCGAGGCTTTCCTGCCACAGACCTGGCACAGGCAGCTCACAACGAGCACTTGAGATAAAGTTCCTAGGTAGCCATCAGAGGAGAGGTTGAACAAGGCCTGACTCACTGTGGTGGTGTTCAGTGGTACCTGTTTTGACCGCAACTGCATCAGAGGAGAGGTTGAACAAGGCCCGACTCACTGTGGTGGTGTTCAGTGCTACTCGTTTTGACCGCAACTGCATCAGAGGAGAGGTTGAACAAGGCCCGACTCACTGTGGTGGTGTTCAGTGCTATTCGTTTTGACCCTGCTTTCTGGCAGAGCCAGTGCCAGTTGGCATCAACATAGCGACGCCAGCCATCTCAAGATAATTGTTAGTTGTTCAAGCAACATGTAGAAGACAAAAAAATATATCTACTTGCCCTTCCCCCCGGAAATGTCCACACGCTCACCATAAGAGGCGGTTTGATGCAACTCACCAGTGGAATGCTTTGGTGACAGTTGATGACAACTCACCAGTGGTATGCTTTGGCGCTCGTAGGATGCTTCCCTGACAGGGAGAAACAACAGCGGTAGATCTTTTTCTTTTTTCCGCTTCGACCAAGCACGATGTTTTCACACTATCATTACATTGTATTCATAAAGCACGCCTGGTCTCAGTGGGTCAGCTCTCTCAGACGGGGGAGGAGGTTGACGGGGAGGAGGGAGAGCGGAGGTTGGTGGACGTTGGAAAGTGAAAAAGAGAGGAAAGAAGTGCAGTTGGTCTGCACTGGAGCTGGCTGCTCAGTCGGCCTTTCTCTGACCAGGTCAAGAACTGGTTGGTGGACAGAGGAATGGAGAGAGCAGTTTCACTTGTGTGTAGACGGCCGAGGGGTTTAGGACTGTTAAGACAGGAAGGTTATTTTCAGCTCTGCATACTGCTTGCTGTTGATACGTGTGATGATTTGGAGGTTAAGAAAAAACAATTAGTATGCACATCCTAGAGTCATTGTACTTTGGCTTATATCTGCACTTTTGATTCAGTTGATTAACCATGCTTGTTGTCCTTGCCAGGACTGTAACACATACAGTGTTTTTGATATGGTGGTTTATTTTGCGGGGCTTTTTTTAATGGTAATAATACTAAGTTACTGTTCAAAAATGATTGTTGCAGGTAGCGGTGTGCAGCTGACCGTAGAGGTCACAAAAATCCTCCAGTAGACCCCACTCATTGTCCAGTTGGGACATGAGAGGGGTTAATATTGCCATGTGCATTGGGGGGTTGTGAATGCAAGAGGGTTAACATTTTGTGTTTTTTTGTTTATTTTCTGCCAGTAATTGTATCCTGTGCCATTTAAAACAAGGATTTGTATTCCTTTCTGAAGCTAGTATCAGGCTAAATGTGATTGACAATATGTGATTGAAGAATTTTTCTGGTTATCTGATTTGTTATCTGATTAGTGCCATGAAGTAGCTGGTGCTTTTTGTTCTACTATTAAACTTGAAATGTAAACTTGGAAATCGCGCTGTATGCTGTATGCTCTCCTTGCATAGGAATGTGTGTGTGTGTGTGTGTGAAAAGTCTTAGTGATATTTTGATTTGTGTATATGTAGTTGACCTTGTGTGTGAAAGTACACACACACATGTGTGCGCATGCACACAAACACACATGTACACACACGCACTTGATTGAAAAAAAAAAAAATGGTGTGGCATGCATGTTAAAATTGGGAAAAGCAGAAGTGGAGAAAACATGTTTCTAACTTTAATGGAAGTGTATTTCCAATGTTGTTTGGCCTTCATGTTCAGCTAGACGTGTGTGCAAGTCTCTGGCACGCAGTCGCAGACATCCACAGAAATATATTGTGTACACCTGTGTGTTCAGAATGGTGGTCACTCACGGTGACCGTTGGACAGAAATCTGTAATGCAGAAGCAGAAATATTTCACTTCTTCCAGTGAGAACTGACATCGAGATTGCTGACACCTAGAAATCTGAATTGGGGTCTTCTTCACCAGTTACAGTAGTGTAACTATAAGTATATTATCTTCAGTGGAATTCAATTTCAGCAGCAAAGTACCGGTTCAGATATTCTTCCATGGTTGCCAGCCCCATCCCATCTTAATAAGTCTGTGGGTAATTTTCAAGGGTCAGTGACACATAACTATTGTAGATGAGGTTCTGCGTAACACAAATGTAGATTGTCTTCCACAGCAATCAAGTTGAATATTTTAAATGTTGTTTGTTGAATGTAAATGCATTTGTAAGTGTTGATGGAAAAGTGTGGTAGAGACACCACAGGCATCTCACTTGGACTAATCAGCAGCGTTTGCTGTTCTGTCTCTGTCCTCACACACATACACACGCACACGCACACACAGGTATGCACGCGTGCGCACACACATACGCACACACACACACACTCTCTCTCTCTCTCTCTCTCTCTCTCTCTCTCTCTCTCTCTCTCTCTCTCTCTCTCTCCTCTCTCTTTCTCTCTCTTCCCCTGTTCAATTTGTAGATTTTATGGACGGTACATTTAACTGTCTCGGCTCCAAAGTAGCAATAGTGCACAACCATGACTGAGTGCTGATGTTACATTGAAACATAACTCAAAGGACATGTAACTGAGTGCTGATGTTACATTGAAACGTAACTCAAAGGACATGTAACTGAGTGCTGATGTTACATTGAAACGTAACTCAAAGGACATGTAACTGAGTGCTGATGTTACATTGAAACATAACTCAAAGGACATGTAACTGAGTGCTGATATTACATTGGAACATAACTCAAAGGACATGTAACTGAGTGCTGATGTTACATTGAAACACAACTCAAAGGACATGTAACTGAGTGCTGATGTTACATTGAAACACAACTCAAAGGACATGTAACTGAGTGCTGATGTTACATTGAAACACAACTCAAAGGATATACAACTGTCGATTTTTTGCTCTTTATCGATGAAAGAAGAGAAGAAAAACAGCAATCTCACACGTAGATGATACTTTCTTCACTATTATGCAAAGTGTAGTGAAAGAGTCTAGGGGAACAATGTAACAAGTGGTTAACATTTTAGCAACAAACAGCACCTATAATGCCTGGAGCGCTGAGCTCCACAAACACTTGCATGCATATCTGCATGTCGGTGTCTCTCTCCATACGTCATGCTGTATGCATATCTGCATGTCAGTGTCTCTCTCCATACGTCATGCTGCATGCATATCTGCATGTCAGTGTCTCTCTCCATACGTCATGCTGCATGCATATCTGCATGTCAGTGTCTCTCTCCATACGTCATGCTGCATGCATATCTGCATGTCAGTGTCTCTCTCCATACGTCATGCTGCATGCATATCTGCATGTCAGTGTCTCTCCATACGTCATGCTGCATGCATATCTGCATCTCGGTGTCTCTCTCCATACGTCATGCTGTATGCATATCTGCATGTCAGTGTCTCTCTCCATACGTCATGCTGCAATGCACAACCGCATGATGACTATTGACAAAGCAGTAACTTCTCATTATAGTTTACATTTTTGGATAACGACCGCCACACATCGACGGTACTTCATACAGCTATGTGGTTACAACCGTTGACATGCACATTTTGGGCATTTTTTTTTTGTTGCACAGCCTCCATTAGTCATTTAAAGGCCAGTTCCATTAGAGGACCAGATAGGGCAAAGCTCAAATTTTGCATTCAGTATCTTAAAACTTAAAAAAAAAAAGTTTTTAGCTAATGCAACCCACGTAAGATTTAACTTTCCAGTGACAATAACATGAAACACTTTACAGATTTAATTTTTTTTTAATAAACATTGTCCGTTGAAAAGTACTAAACAATTGCTTATTTCCAGGCTGCACACACTCAAGAGAAACAGACACATACTGAGCAAGCTGCTTGAGGTGACAGTCTGCTCTGTATGGGTAGACAGTCATAGGCTGAGGTGAAAGTCTGCTCTGTATGGTAGACAGTCATAGGTTGAGGTGAAAGTCTGCTCTGTATAGGTAGACAGTCATAGGTTGAGGTGAAAGTCTGCTCTGTATGGTAGACAGTCATAGGTTGAGGAGGGTGACGGTGAAACAAGGTGTCGCTGGAAACTGATGCGTGAGCTAACTCTGAAAGGGAGAGAATTCAAAAGCTGTCCAGTTGACCTGCTGTTTACAGCATCCCTGCAGCTGGCCTCTTGCAGACTGGGTGGGTAAGCTGGAATGGAAGTCTTGCTAAGCCCGTCTCGCACGGCATTTCAGTGCTTCCCAGTGAAAACAGTGGGCTATGTTTTCTCCCTGTGAAAGCAGTCTGAAGTACGTGCAATGCTTGAATACACACTTGCGTTTCTAATACATGCGTACATTTATTAAGAATCGCAGATAACTGAAAAAGCCAGAATGTTCTTCAATTCCTCTTTTGACCACAACTTTAGATAAAAACAAACTGATTAATTCATTGTTACGTCCCACGTGAAATGCATGAGTCCAACAACTGAATCAATTTCAATGGTGGTGAAATTAACAAGAGCACATGAGCGAAAGTGAACGGATCTTAGATAATGAGGTGAAGAATGGTTAAGTTATTTTTTTTATCACATCACTGGAGAAATCGTGTAGGTCGATTGCTTCAAGAATAACGCAATCCGCTGAAGACATGTTTGCCCAGTCAGCGTTATTGTAATCACCCACTGAAGAGATTGTGTCTGTTCAGTCACTATGATTATAACATCACCCACAGGAGACGTCGTTTATGTCAAGTCACCATAACACCACACACTGCAGAGATAATCATGACTGTCATGACAACACACTGCAGAGGTAATCATGGATGTCATGACAACACACTGCAGATATAATCATGAATGTCATGACAACACACTGCAGAGATAATTATGAATGTCATGACAACACACTGCAGAGATAATTATGAATGTCATGACAACACACTGTAAAGATAATCATGAATGTCATGACAACACACTGTAGAGATAATCATCAATGTCATGACAACACACTGCAGAGATAATTATGAATGTCATGACAACACACTGCAGAGATAATTATGAATGTCATGACAACACACTGCAGAGATAATTATGAATGTCATGACAACACACTGCAGAAATAATCATGAATATCATGACACACACTGCAGAGATAGTTATGAATGTCATGTCAACACATTACAGAGATAATCATGAATGTCATGACAACACACTGTAGAGATAATCATGAATGTCATGACAACACACTGCAGAGATAATCATGAATGTCCTAACAACACACTGCAGAGATAATCATGAACGTCATGACAACACACTGCAGAAATATGCATGAATGTCATAACAACACACTGCAGAGATAATTATGAATGTCATGACAACACACTGAGAAGATAATCATGAATGTCATGACAACACACTGCAGAGATAATCATGAATGTCATGACAACACACTGCAGAGATAATCATGAATATCATGGCAACACACTGCAGAGATAATCATGAATGCCATGACAGCACACTGCAGAAATAATCATGAATGTTATGACAACATACTGCAGAGATAATTATGAATGTCATGACAACACACTGTAGAGATAATTATGAATGTCAAAGTCGACATGATTGCAGCATCAACCACTGGAGAGTTGGTGATGAATGTCGAGTCAACATAATTATAAAACTACTCAATGGAGAAAGAATGAATTCTGAATCTGATTATGAATATCAAAGTCGACATGATCGTACCATCAACCACTGGATAAGTCTTGTATGCCAAGTCATCACGATTATAAGACCATCCACGAGAAAAATAATGTATGTCAAATCATCACGATTATAAGACCACCCACGAGAAAGATAATGTATGCCAAGTCATCACGATTATAAGACCACCCACGAGAAAGATAATGTATGTCAAGTTATCACGATTATAAGACCACCCACGAGAAAGATAATGTATGTCAAGTCATCACGATTATAAGACCACCCACGAGAAAGATAATGTATGCCAAGTCATCACGATTATAAGACCACCCACGAGAAAGATAATGTATGTCAAGTCATCACGATTATAAGACCACCCACGAGAAAGATAATGTATGCCAAGTCATCACGATTATAAGACCACCCACGAGAAAGATAATGTATGCCAAGTCATCACGATTATAAGACCACCCACGAGAAAGATAATGTATGCCAAGTCATCACGATTATAAGACCACCCACGAGAAAGATAATGTATGCCAAGTCATCACGATTATAAGACCACCCACGAGAAAGATAATGTATGTCAAGTCGCCACAATTATAATGCCTCTCAGTGAAGAGATCATGTAAATCAAATCGCCAAAAATATAACACCACTGTAGAGACCATGCATGTGTCCAGTCATCATAATTATAACACCACTCACTGGAAAGATCATGTTCATCAAGTTGCCACAATTACAGTGTCTATCACTGAAGATATCATTATATGTGCAGTCACCATACCAACACCCACCGAGAAGATAAACAACGTGCGGTCACCATGATAATAACACGATTGACTGAAGAGATCACGGAAGTGTAAATGTACCCGGTAAATGCATAAACCTAAATATGCATACATTCATGTACCTGAGCTTACATGTGTGTATGTATATATATATATATATTATATATATATATATATATATATATATATATATATATATATATATATATATATACATATACATATATATACATCTACCACTGCAGATATGAATGCGTATCTCCCCCTATTTCTTCAATCTAAGACATAAGAGCAAGCTTTGTTTATAATTCAATATATATATATATATATATATATATGGTGTCTGACCAGGAGTTATATGTTAGTCAGTTTCCTCCCCATTAGAGATTGTCTCCCCCTTTGGAGACTATAAGCTTGCTGAAGGCTCATTTTGAGAAGCATTTACTTTATTTTTCCCCATTCACCCACTCAGGCACACACTGTTAGTTAGGCAGTTATCTACCACTGCAGATATGAATGCGTATCTCCCCCTATTTCTTCAATCTGAAACATAAGAGCAAGCTTTGTTTATAATGGAATATTTCTTGCAGTCATTGCAACACCAAGCTGCTCTGTAAGTTGCTGGAATGGTGCTCGGTACTTATCCTTGGAATTTATTAGTTAATTGTAATTTAGTCCCTTATGGATTCATTCCAAGAACTGGCCCTCAGCACTTGTGTCTTAAGAGGTTATGTTTTTATATTTTCTACTTTTCACAAGAAATGTAGTTTGTTTTGCTCTTTCATGATTTTCTTTTGCTTGTTAGGTTTCACCTTTGGTTGCTTTTTTGAAAACTCAACAAACATACTACGGCATTGCACACCGGCCTTTTTCTGGGATAGCATTCTTCTTAAAACCGAAAAGGCAGAGGAGTCAAACTACCACTTTCTGCAGTCACTGAGGAGAAACAATCAGGTTTCGAAATATCGGTATCTGACCAGGAGTTATATGTTAGTGAGTTTCCTCCCCATTGGAGATTGTCTCCCCCTTTGGAGACTATAAGCTTGATGAAGGCTCACCTTGAAAAGCATTTATTTTATTTTTCCCCATTCACCCACTCAAGCACACACTGTTAGTTAGGCAGTTATCTACCACTGCAGATATGAATGCGTATCTCCCCCTATTTCTTCAATCTAAGACATAAGAGCAAGCTTTGTTTATAATGGAATATTTCTTGCAGTCATTGCAACACCAAGCTGCTCTGTAAGTTGCTGGAATGGTGCTCGGTACTTATCCTTGGAATTTATTAGTTAATTGTAATTTAGTCCCTTATGGATTCATTCCAAGATCTGGCCCTCGGCACTTGTGTCTTAAGAGGTTATGTTTTTATATTTTCTACTTTTCACACGAAAATGTAGTTTGTTTTGCTCTTTCATGATTTTCCTTTTGCTTCTTAGGTGGCACCTTTGGTTGCTTTTTTAAAAACTCAACAACATACTACGGTATTGCACACCAGCCTTTTTCTGAGATAGCATTCTTCTTAAAACCAAAAAGGCAGAGGAGTCAAATTACCACTTTCCGCGGTCACTGAGGAGAAACAATCAGGTTTCGAAATATCGGTATCTGACCAGGAATTATATGTTAGTGAGTTTCCTCCCCATTGGAGATTGTCCCCCTCCCCCTTTGGAGACTATAAGCTTGCTGAAGGCTCATTTTGAGAAGCATTTATTTTATTTTTCCCCATTCACCCACTCAAGCTTATACTGTTAGTTAAGCAGAGTTATCTACCACTGCAGATATGAATGCTTATCTCCCCCTACTTCTTCAATCTAAGACATAAGAGCAAGCTTGTTTGTAATTGAATTGTTTATATATATATATAAACTTTTATTCCCAAGAATCAATTCACTGACCAAGAAGGACTGTTACGAGTTAAGAACACAGTACATATATATATATATATATATATATATATATATGTGTGTGTGTGTGTGTGTGTGTGTGTGTGTGTGTGTACATACAATTCTTTCCGCTATGGCTGTACACACGCCTACAGCAGTTTTAATGCTTCGTTCACGAAAGAAAAAACAACAACAACAAACAACAAAAAACCGAGATAAATCTTTCAAAACGCTTTACACAATTCTTCCAAGCAAATGATATTTCACGACAAGGATTTATTCCCAAGAATCAATTCACTGACCAAGAAGGACTGTTACGAGTTAAGAACACAGTACATAACTCGTTCTCATTAGGTCGAACATCACGACTTTCTTGTGCGGAAAGCTTCCTCTGCTTAGCTTAGCTTAGATGCTCCGCGTCTTTCGATGCATGATGCAGTCAAGGCTCTCCACCGTGTACGGTCCTCAGCCAGTCTCCTGGTGTCACTCCATCCTCTGTCAACGAGTCTGAGGTCTCTCTCCACTGTCTGCCGCCAACTCATCCTGGGTCGTCCTCTTTTCTCCAGCCTGCTGGGGTCCACTTAATGGCCTGGTTTGCAGGTCTTGATGAGGGTAATCTCCAGACATGACCCAGCCAGCGGAGGCGCCGTCTGCAGATTATGGTTGACATGGGGAGCTGTTTGAGCTTCTCCCTGACCTCTTCATTTGGTACAAAGTCTAATCATTTGATGCCCAAGATCTTACGTAGGCACTTGGTGTCAAAAGCGTCTAATTTATTCTCCTGGACGGTCTTCAGTTGCCAGGTTTCACAGCCATATAACAGCGCAAAAATCACAAGATGCAAAGCATACAAACGTACTCCCAGTACAGTAGTACAAAAGAGAATAATATATATATATATATATATATATATATATATATATATATATATATATATATATATGTAATAATATATGCATAATGTAATAATATATGTATAATATATGTATGTAACAAAAGACAAAAAATGCTACTCTCCCTGGCGGGGAAATGATTCCAGGTCTCTCGCGTGACAGGCAGGGATAATAACCACTATACTTCCGAGGAGCATAGACAACCTGGTTACACCTAAGTTTATAAACCGTTATTGCTTGAACTGTACATCACAAAATTATCATTTATAGCCGTCAGTAACGGCTATTCTGGTAAAATAAAACATCGGGCATCACCCGTGACCCATAATGAACATGTCTACAAATTGTCGGAATGATCAGTCCAGCAGTTTTGTCTGGAGCGAGTGGAACACATTTTGACCACGAACAGACAGACAGACAGACAGACAGACACACACACACACACACACACACACACACACACACACACACACACACACACACACACACACACACACACACACACACACACACACACACACAAACACACACACACACACACACACACACACATACACATGTTTATAATGCATCATTTATTATTATTATTATTATTATTATTATTATTATTATTATTATTATTGTTTGAGAGAATGTTATGCCTTGTTTAGGGTACACATTCCAAGACATTGCTTGCCATCCATGATTTTACTTTCCATTTGCTTACTTCTACGATCTATGTTGTTTGACATTGTTGTGAGGGCTTCAAATCTTCTTCAAGAAATAGTGGTGGTGCTAACAATGGCCGCGCCCTCCATCGACCTTCAACCACGCTGATCACGAAAAGCGTGTGAAATGGGAACACTGTAGAGTATCCATGGAGACAACAATGTCACATTCGCTAACTGTATTGCTGGATCATTCAAGAAGTCGGAATGTTAAAAAAGTAAAGAAAAAATGCAACAAAAGAGGTAAAGAAAGAAAGAAGCTCACGTGACCCATGAGATGTACAGAATTCCAGCTTCTGTGAAGTCAGATAGAAGACCAGCAGACAAAAACAAGACATAAGATGGGCATGCCTTGTATTATAGCAGAAAAGAAGTTAAACATGATTTTACATGCAGTGGAGTTTTTCATTGACAGGAACATCAGGAACACTGCATTCTACTGGAATTCTGCCCATTTCTTCCTCGATCATGACAATCTTCATGCCAGCGAAACCATCCAACGTCAAGGTAGTGCAAATAGATGCTCCTATATCCGACGATCATGATAACCAGATTGAAGAATTCTACTCTCAGTTCCGAACGCCCATCAACAAGGTTCATTAGAAAACCATTCTCATCTTTTAAAGTGACGGGAATGCCAGTACCAACTGGTATAGATGTTCAAAAAGACTGAAACACTATCTACATCCCCAGCTGTATTGAGACCGCAATGATAGGGAACTAAGCGTACTAGAATCAGCTGTATTGAGACCGCAATGACAGGGAACTAAACGTACTAGAATCTGTCCGTGATATTGATCTACTCTTTTTCAACACTCCCGGAGAGCATGAAAGATCCCAACAATAGACATGACACTCGACTAATAATCAGATTACAGCCAGAAAAAGAGAGTGAAACACAGTCATGCAGAATACAACTTGTACTTCAGTGAACAAAATTATCAAAGAAGCCATTGGAGGCCCCAGTAGGCCTACTGTTGCCGCAAGATCATGACCTCTGCGTATTCTCAAGATAGTGTGAACAAAACGGCATTCTTGGAAAAAAGCCAGTATGATGCAGTTACCACGTTTACAATTTTTATTCCTTGAATGGCATCTGTTTGTGCCTGTCTATTCTAAAGTTCCTCTAATCGTTTTTGTATATTCCCATGCCATATGTTCTCCACGGATTCTGTCACACACTGATACGATTGTTGCGGTTATCGCCAGTAGTTTTCAGTCACGACAGTTGCAGTGAGTTAAACATGACATCTTTGCTTCTTCTTCTTCTTCTTCTTCTTCTTCTTCTTCTTCTTCTTCTTCTTCTAGTCCAGTCATATTAGGTCAAATATAGAGGGCAACCAGAAAAAAGGTTAGAGTTTTCATGTTTGGTACACTAATAGTACCATTATTGAAAATGAAATTCTGAAAGTTAAAAAAAAATCCAGTGTCAGCAACAGGGTTAAATATTGTGTCGAATATACCCCCGTTTTTGATAATCGCGGCAAAATATGCTGATAAAGGTTGGTTTGCTAGAAAGCAATATACTAAGCCTTGGCCATAAAACTGTGTCCATTGTTTAAAAATAGCCTTAAATTTGAAATGTTGTAAGCAGTAAACATACATATTAAGGGCAAATGAAACAAACTGCGGCGTTACTGAAACACGACAAAAAAGCAGAAGAGCACACAAAACAAAGTGTGAAGTAACGAGGATTTAATGCACGACACAAAACAGGACAAGAAATTTTCGGCAAAATGCCTTCCTCAGCGACAAAAAAATACAGACATAAACATGCACAATACTCCCCTTGTGAAGCCAACGTGGTGAAATCACCTCTATGCCAGACACGGTCAAAAGCTTTAGAAATATCGATGTACACAGCTTGCGTTGTGATTCCACTATCAAATGAGGAACATAAATCGTTATAGATGCATAATAACTGATTGACTGTGGAATCACCGGGGATAAATCCGGATTGGGAAGGTGAAATGATATCATTTGACAATAAAAAATCGAAAACTTGCTTGTGGATACATCTTTCCAGAACCTTTCCAACGCAGCTGAGCAAAGAGACTGGGCGATAGTTGTTACAAAGTTCCTTCGATTCTTTTTTATGTAGTGGACTTACATGGGCTGTTTTCCAGACGTTTGGAAACTTTGCTTCAATCATACTTCTGTTAAAAATGGTAGTCAAGGGATCCAATATAACTGGAAGAGATGCAATCAACAACCTGTTGTGAACCAAATCAGGCCCTACTGCTTTATTTTTGTTCAGATTCAAGATGACATCCTTAACATTAGTAGCTGTCAAAGAAACGTCTGTAATCTCTGGAACTATGAATGGTACATCTGGTACTTCATCATCATCATTTTCCAAAGTGGACTGAGCAATGAAATATTTATTAAAAGCGTTCGCTTTGTCCGTATTGCTATAGTTTACAATGCCATTACAAACAATTGGAGGTATTTCGTTCGAGTCAATACCTTTCTTTTTAAAAAAGGATTTTACCAGATGCCACCATTCTTTTTTACCAAAATTTGTGGAGTGAGAAACCTTATTGTCTAATTCAGCAACATAGTCAAGCTGTCTTTGTCTTTCTCTTGATGTCACGTAATTCCGAAATCGACGAAACCTGCACCAATCTTCTGGATCATTGGTATGTTTAGCTATACTGTGTATTGTTTTACGTTCCTCTATTAACAGTCTTATTTCATCAGTCATCCAGGGACGTCGTCAGGACGTACAGTAATAACTTTAGACGGCATGCATAGTTTCGCTTTTTCCATTAATATTTTTGAAAACATTTCGGCACTTTGATCTACTGATCTGTTGTGAGTAACGTCGTCCCAGTTGACAGTGCCTAACAGGTCACAAAAGCGATCTGCATTTAGCTTTCTATAATTAAGTATGGTCCTTTTAAATGGCTGGTTCTTGACCACAGTATGTCTAATCATGGCGCAAGGAACACTATGATCACTGCAAATAGCTGGCAAAACATCAGTGGATGTTACAATGTTAGGGCATTGTGTGAGAACCAGATCCAAACACGTTGGACTCGACTCTGTAATCCTTGTGGGTTCATTAATAAATTGAGTGAGCCTGTATCGATTAATGATTCCAAGTAAGTACGGTGAGGGTGTCGTAAGGAAATCACTATTGAAGTCACCAAGAATAATAAATTTTAATGAAGTATTATTTACCTTACGAATGCTTTCTTCTATCTGATCCCAGTAACTTACAGGGGAACTTGGAGGTCGATAAAATGACCCAACCAGTAGACTACTTTGGCCAAGCTTTGTCTCGACCCATACAGCTTCAAGGTCATTAATATAGAGATCTGGTCGAGGTTTACAAATTAAGTTATTTTTAACATAAATAGCAACTCCACCATGTGGGTCATTTGGTCTGTCACACCTGACCGGTGGATTAAAATTTGTCATATGTATTGAGTCATTCTTGACCGAATCTGATAGCCATGTTTCTGATACTGTGATAATGTCGAATCTATTATATTCTGCTTCAAAGATATCCATTTTGTTTCTTAAACTGTTGACATTTACATGAATTAACGTAAGATCAGTTATGGTATCAGGTCCCGGATTAAGTTCAACATCACCTGACAACAGCAGAAGCAGTTGATGAATGTACACATATGTGGTGTTAAATATCGTACTACTGTTACCACGAAAGTTGACGTGACTGTCAGAGACAAGAAACTCTTTCACTAAACTGCCAAAGTCTTTACAACGAAAGTGGATAACACAATGAAAAAACAAAGAGAGTGTAACATTGTGAGGAGAATCCAGGCATGACAATATTACAAACTGTGTAACATTAGATATGTTCAAAAAAGACAGTCTTCTGGTAGCAGACAAAGATTTTATGTAGTAACGGCCTACCCTAGCACGATACGTACCCAGGTCTATACTCATTTACTAAGTCACTGCACTCTGCAGCACAGAGAACAAGAACGTGACTAGGGTAGACAAAAGTAACACACAAAAAATCTCCCAAAGTCTCTCGAGTGAAGAAACGAATCGCTTAAAATGCAAAATATAAGCAAAAAATTCAAACATGTTGATTAAACATGTAAATGAAAATGGAGAGAAAAAAAAATCACATCAAACACCTACGGCTTCGTGGATTGCCAAAATATGATGCGTCGTCTACGACGAAAAGGAGAACAAAACCAACGAGCGCCACGTTAGTGCGCTCCCCAGGAATGACATCCAGAGGACATCAAGACGTACTCTTACAAGTTGTCGAGATTCATCTTATCACACACACACACACACACACACACACACACACACACAACACACACACACACACACACACACACACACACACACCACACACACACACACGCACTCACACGCACACACACTCACACAAACACAGCAACACACACACACATATATATATGCATGCATATACATACACATATATATATACATATGCACATGCATACACGTACATACATGCATACACACACACATACACACGCATGCATATACATATACATACATACACACATACACATACACACATACATATACACATATACATGTACACACTCATGCACAGACATACATACACACATATGTATATCACACACATACATACGTATGATACTGAGTTCACAAATTCACAATTTCAATATGACACCAATTCATAGTTATAAAAACTTGTCACAGCACTATCATACACCAATATCTCTTCACATAACATCAGGCTGCAGATGGTATCACTCTTCTAATACATAAATCGAACAATGTAGTTCACGTGTTCAGCTCAGCATAATGCACCGATTTATTCTTTAAAATGAAACCCAGGCTTCAAATCTCGTGCAAATTTAACATACCATCTTTGATTGCATGCCCCTTGCTCGACGCTTCTCCTCGACACTTCTTGAAAACGAGAGAATGTGCACAGCACGCACAAGTATATATTGCATGTTTACGCCTTTACTATCAAACACACACACACACACACACACACACACACACACACACACACACACACACACACACACACGCACACACGCACGCACGTACGCACGCGCGCACGCACGCACACACACACACACACACACACACACACACACACACACACACACACACACACACTCACACACACACTCACGCACGCACGCACGCACGCACGCACGCACTCACGCACGCACACACACACACACACACACACACACACACACACACACACACACACACATACACACACACACATACACACACACACACACACACACATACACACACACACATACACACACACACACTCACACACACACACACAGATCTTCCGCTAATCCGCTTCAAACGCTGGATCGTAGCAGAGTTTGATCTTTTTGCTGTCACCTTTTAATGCCTGCTGCTCGTTGTTCCCGATCTCGCCGAAGATCAGTGTTGCTCGATGACGTTGAATGTTTAGTTTAGTTGTCAACGACAAAGGCAGTTCATTGGTCAATGGTAACATGTGACTTTACTGGGAGATATCCGCCAATAAACCATGGATACAAGGGACGTAACAATGAACGGAACTTACGTATTTGTTAAAGACGTCACGAAATCTTTTTCGTTCTATTTATTTATGAGCTTGTTCCGTGACAGTGTGGCAGGCACAGTTGGAGAGGAACAGGTGGGGCAGGAACAGGTGGGGCTGGAGCAAAATGGGCAGGAACAGGTGGAACAGGTGGGGTTCGAACAAGTAGGTTTGGAACAGATGGGGTAGAAACAGATGGGGCAGGAACAGGTGGGCCAGGAACAGGTGGGGCAGGAACAGGTGGGGCAGGAACAGGTGGAACAGGTGGGTCAGGAACAGGTGGAACAGGTGGGTCAGGAACAGGTGGGTCTGGAACAGGTAGGGAAAGAACAGGTGGGGCAGGAACAGGTGGGAAAGGAACAGGTGGGGCAGGAACAGGTGGGAAAGGAACAGGTGGGGCAGGCACATGTGGGGCAGGAACAGGTCAGACAGGAACAGGTGGGACAGGTAAAGGTGAGGCAGGAACAGTTGGGACAGGAACAGGTGGAACAGGTGAAGTTTGAACAGGTGAAGTTGGAACAGGTGGAGCAGGAACATGTGGAATAGGTGGGGAGGAACAGTTGGAATAGGTGAGGCAGGAATAGGTGGAGCAGGAACAGTTGGAATAGGTGGGCAGGAACAGTTGGAACAGGTGGGGAAGGAACAGGTAGGGCAGGAACAGGTGGAACAGCTGGGGAAGGAACATGTGGGCAGAAACAGGTGGGGCAGGAACATGTGGGGCAGGAACAGGTGGAACAGGTAGGGCAGGAACAGGTGGGGCAGGAACAGGTGAGGCAGGAACAGGTTAGAACAGGTGCGGCAGGAACAGGTACAACAGGTGGGGCAGGAACAGGTGGAACAGGTAGGGCAGGAACAGGTGGGGCAGGAACAGGTGAGGCAGGAACAGAAAGAACAGGTGGGGCAGGAACAGGTATAACAGGTGGGGCAGGAACAGGTAGAACAGGTGGGGCAGGAACAGGTACAACAGGTGGGGCAGGAACAGGAGGGGCAGGAACAGGTGGGGCAAGAACAGGTGGGGAGAAACAGGTGGGGAGAAACAGGTGGGGCTGGAACGGGTGGAACAAGTGGAGCAGGAACAGGTGGAACAGGTGGGGCTGGAACAGGTGGTGCAGGAACAGGTGGTGCAGGAACAGGTTGGGCAGGAACAGGTGGAACATGTGGGGCAGGAACAGCTGGAACATGTGAGGCAGAAACAGGTTGAACAAGTGGGGCAGGAACAATTGCCACAGGAGCAGGTTGGTCAGGTGTGGGAAGCAATGGCTATGACTGCTCTGTTTTTTCGGGTCCAAGAACAGATCTTTCACCAGGAAGGTTTGTTATTGCCAGCTGGGCTTGCGCTAGTATGTATCTACACACACACACACACACACACACACACACACACACACACACACACACACACACACACACACAGATATATATATATATATATATATATATATATATATACATATATATATATATATATATATATATATATATATATATATATATATATATATGTATATATATATATATATCACTGTGTACAGATGTTGGACAAAATGCAATAAACATTGTATAAAACTTTTTAAGAGTAAACAAGCATTATGTTCAAGAGGAAACCTGGTCTCTCTCGTTCCCGTTGCACCCCTGCAGGATGCATGCACATCTGGAAACACTGGGGCCACCTGCGACCAAGGCACCCTGGTAGGGTGCAGTACTATTCCATCAATAATTGTATGGAACATTTTCATTTCTGATAAATCTGATTTTTCTATCTCGTTCAGCACACAATTTTCAAGTAGAACCACTGCTCTGGAACAGGAAGGAAAGTTACCTTTGACTGAAAGATATCACTTGCTGGTTTCTGCTTGACTGTGTCGCAAGTTGTTACAGCTTTGATCTTTTAAACTTTGTTTCACAAGAGCTCAGCATCACTTTGGAAGAGTGTGCAACTACTTTCAGGACTACTATCCACAAAAAGCCGTGCACCTTCCCTGCATACGCTTTTCCCAGATCATTAGAAAGGGTGCGCCCTCGGGAGATTGCGATGGTAGAAAATGTTTTTTTTGATAGTGGTTATACAGTAAGGAAGGGAGAGAAGGGGGAGGTTAGAGGATTGTCGAACTGCGTGATTGTAGTGGCAAGAGTGTTAATGGCGATGATCATGGTGATAATGATATTAAAGATGATGAAGATGATGATGATGACAACGACGACAACGAAGACAACGACAATAATAATAATAATAATAATAATAATAATAATAATAATAATAACAATAATAATGGTAATAATGAATATAACAACAACAACAACAACAACAACAAACAACAACAACAACAACAATAATAATAATAATAATAATAATAATAATAATAATAATAATGTAAGATCATGGGCTCGATTCCCATCAGAGCCATGTGGGATTTTCCAGCACCGATTGGCTCCTACCCAAAGTTGAGTTTGTTGTGGGCTCAGTTGGGAAGATGTGTCTGAGAGTACTGATTGGATTTCCTGACCAACACTGCAGGTGTCTGTATCTCTCGAACCCCATTGAGCAAGGATTATTATGAAAGTAAGTGTAGAGTACAGCCCTGCTATGTAGTCCAAGACCAGATTAGAAATCCATATCATAATCTCCATCATCCTTATTCTTATCCATAGTAGCATGATCTCCATCATCCTTACTCTTATCGATCAGATTAAAATAAAATCTCAGATTCTGTGGCGCTTCATGTCCTGCTCTCATGGTGACCTCAGTTGCTATGTCTTCTGCATGTCTGCGGCCTTGGCTTGATTCCATCATGGTCACCGGTATCGGCGAGTTCATGGGGGCTCTCATTGGACATACGTGGTGATGCCCTCAGGAGGGAAAGCTCACTGACGCTGGCTATGCGACTAAGCAATTATTGTCGTCAGTAGGCTTAGTAGGTGGTGTCCCACGTATGTTGGATTAGAACAGGCGCCACTGAACACCACTGAAGTGACTCGCAAGCACTGCGGTGTGTTCTTGCATGGGTGCCTCTAGACGACTTGACATTGACTGGTCCCTGTAATTGCTGGTGCCTGGGCTGCGCTGGATCAGGCTGGGCAGCGTCTGTGGATTGGGGTCGGAATGATCAGCATAGATGCGATGCTACTGAGATGGCACAGAAGACGGGATAGCAACAAACAAACAAACAAAAACTTCGTTGTCCAAACAGTCAATGTCACCTCAGAGTGTATGTTGCCATACTGTGCTATGTTGCCTGAATCACTGGCGCTGTTCCTCTTAAGTCAGATTCAAGGCATTGATAACATTTCTTTTGCGAGCCCGAGTCGAGGCTGACGATCATGGATTCTTCTCATTGTGTTTTCCCATTGCAGTGGGCAGATAATTGTCCTTCTCTCGTCTGGTTTTGCTTGGCCCACCCTGTGTGCATGCATAAGAGAATCATCCCTCCATACTTCAGAGATACAAACTGTCACACTGAGCACAAATGCATGCACGCACTCAGCTCAGCATTCCCTCCGTGCACACGCAGTCGCTCCAAACAACCAGAAGGCGCACTACAATATCTCTTCTTCTCCCCCTCCTCTCCGGGAAATAATTTACTAAATGATAACCAACTTTTCCAGCATACACAACATGTTTTTTTTTTTACAAGAATTATGTTCTGTTCCCCCTCTCAAGTGGAGGTACAAACATTCCACAGATCCAGTAGCTGCGACCAAATTTAATCTCATTATACATAGTAATTTACAAGTACATCTTTTACTGGTTTCTCCTCCTCAATGGAGAAACAATTTATACATTTTCCAAAGAAGAATCAAAGATGGCTTAAAATACAGGAACAATATCTGAGTTCCGACCAAGAGGGACAGTCAAAAATCATAGTGGGCCAACATGAAAACGCTTTCAAAGTTCTCTCACAACTGCCGCAGTCGTTGTCCTCTCCTACTAGGTTCTCCAACTCTTGAGTCAATTAGATGCTGCCACAGCACTGGAGCCCAAATACTTGTTGTGTGACTGCCACAGTCGCCTATCCGAATACTGGGGCTGCCACAGCACCGGGAAGGGCTGAAACACGAATGAAGCCCGTGTAAGTAATCTATTTCAAAATCTGAGTAATGATAAATTCTTTTCCCTTTTTTCCTTTCTCTTAACTCTCTCTCTCTTTTCTCTTCCATAAGTCTATACCTCACCTGGTAATGGTAGATTACAGGTAATTCTCGTTCTGCAGTTCTAAACAACCCGTCTGGTCAGTGTCCCCCCAAAACATCTCCTTCCTATACTTTGTGTGTCATTCCTGCGCTCTTCCTGAGTACATATTCAGTGAGTATTCATCTAACTCTACGCATTACCAGACCTTGGTTACTTGACCAATGGACAACGTCCGTCCATTTTCCTGAGCGATTCAAGCAATAATCACCCTACGTCCATAGCCACCAGCGACAACGATCACACTGGTCAGGCTACGTAATTTGTCCTTTGTTTTACCTTTCCTTTTCCATACCTAGGGAATTGCTTATATCAAGTATAGGCGTACGCGACGGAACGTCACATGTCGCCATGTGAGGCTACGTCACATGACACCCCCCATCCCCGGGTTAAAAAAAAACTTCGCCAAGAAAAGCTTTTTTTTAAATTTTAAATACACATACATAGTAGTTAATAAACAACTTCTGCCATCAATCATCATTTTTACATCACACAAGAGTTTCCATCAATACATAGAACTATCCTTTATGAGCATCATAAAGATCCAAAATCACATTCCAAAATCTTAGTTTAAAAAACAACAACAAATTCATACTCAATCACCACAAATCACAAGTCACACAGACACAAGGAACATACAATGATAGTGATCATTCCAAATGCCAATTTTGTTTATATATCCCAAAAATGTAAACAGTTTTTTTCTCGCCAGTTCTTACATAAACATATGTCCCAAAATCCTCACAAAATGAGACTTTCCTCATGACTCACTTGATGAGAAAAATTTTCCAAGTGAAAAATCTTTCTTCAAGCAAGAATATACAATGTCGCAGTCCACTCGAAAGTTAAACACTTTTTTTTTTCATTCTTCATAATGGACCGACGTGAAAAAAAAACCCACCTGTAACACATCAAAATGAAGTTCTCTGCACACATTCACAAAGTAGCATCCTACTATGAGACAGCAATGCCAATACATATGCACTTTTGGAGAAAAAATTCATCACAACTACTTATTAATTCAAATTGACAATAGCACACATAACACTGCCAAATGTCAATAAAGTCTGTCCACAATGAAAACAAACAGCAGAAACAGATCTTTTTTTATGCCGTTACAGCTGCACAGCTGCACGAAGGATACTGTGCACTCACACACGGGACAGAAAACATGCAATGATTTTCTGTGTTCAAGGTAATGGCTTAATGTCGAACTTGAATTCCTGCAATGACAAAGCCCATTTTAACAGCCTGCTGTTTTTGGTCTTGGACGACAGCAAAAACGTCAATGGCCTGTGGTCGGTTTGCAGCCGAACTATTTTCCCAGTAAGGAATCTGGCAAATTTATCACAAGCCCAAACAATGGCAAGACACTCACTCTCAATCGTTGAGTATTTGACTTGTGTTTTAGAGAAGATTTAACTTGCATATTGCACAGGGTGTAACGATCCATTCTTTTCTTGCAAAAGCACAGCTCCCATGCCTTTGGAGCTGGCATCAGTTCTCAAAACAACATCCTCTGAAAGAGAGGGCAAAAGCTGTACAGGGAATGAATTGAGGGTGTTTGAACACATTCCAGAGCTTTCTGGCACTCATCTGATCAGACGATAGTTTTGTTTTTTGTTCCTTTTGTTAAGTCACTCAAAGGGGCTGTCAAGGACGTAAAGTGCGGTACATATCTTCTGTAATAGGACAACAATCCAAGAAGTAATCTTATCTTTTTCTTTGTAGTGGGTCTCTTCAAGGCCAAGATCTTTTCTACTTTCTTTTCTTCTGGTGTCATTTTCCCAACAGAAATGACATGACCCAAAAACTCAAGAGTCTGGAGTCCAGCACGAATTTCGGATGGCCTAGCCGTCAGACCAAAATTCCGGAGTTTTCAAAAAACAGCTCTCAAGTTATCCAGAAGACCATTCCATGACTTTGCAGCAAGCAAAATATCATCAAAAAAGCGTACTGCTCCACACCCATGAAGTGTTAGTGCATCATTCTGGCAAAGAAGCTGGGACGTTTTGTAATCCAAATGGCATTTTTGTCCATTGAAACAGTCCAAAAGGTGTCTGAAAAGTTGTGTTTTTTCCTTGTCTGCTTCAGCCATCGGGATTTGACAACACCCTTTAGTTAAGTCTATTTTGACACAATATTTTCCTTCTGACAGTTGACAAATGTCTGGGATAGGTTCTGCATCAAACACAGTGATTTGTTTAACTTCCTGTAATCGATGCAAAACCACACCGAGCTATCAGGTTTGTCCACCAATACAACTGGTGAGCTGTATGGTGACGAGGACGGTTCTATAACTTTCAACCTGAGCATAACTTGAATCTCTCTTTCGACAACCTGTTTTTTTCGCAAATGGGAGGGGGTATGGTTTGACTCGGACTGGGTTTTCCGTACTCAACTGAATAGTATGGGGTTCAATTGATGTCACTGTCCCTGGGGTATCAGTCAGGACATCCTGAAAGTCCTTCAAAATACCTCCCAATTGTTCTTTCTGAATCAAAGATAAATCATCACACAAAACAACAACATGATAAGTTTCTCCCTTGACAGAAAGAGTACAGCATCATTATACTGGTGGATGTTAACAATCCCACATTCGTTGTTTGCACAGTGTTTGTGGTCTCTGTATATGACGTCAGGTACAAATCAGAACCAATGATTTCTGTAATAGCCACATCTGTTCCAGACACTGGACATAAACCGTTCAATTGACTCGTTAATGGCAACATTTGTACGCCCAACATACTTTTTTAGCATGTTTACATGGAACACCTTTTCAGCATTTGCCATTTTCACTTTGTAGTTCGCTCCAGAAAGTTTTCCAATGACATCAAAAGGACCTTTTCAGTATTTGTTTTGCAAATGTCACAAAAGCAATACTGTGTAACTTCGTTTGTGACTCTGGCCAAAAAATGAGACCAGAACTTTTTTTAACGTTCTTTTGATACCGCAATGACCTGCGAACAATGCATCATGGGCCGTATGTAATACTGTTTCCTCAGTGGTTTGGGAACCACAATCTGTTTGTTGTCTGGTCCAGGTACATGCCTGAAGAGGATGTCAAGAGTCCAGTATGTGCGTTGGCTTGTCTGTTGGTATGTCAGAGACAGTCCGCTTTGCAGTAGAAAGTATAGTCGTCAGTGTCTCGTCGCTTCTCTGCACAGTCTTCAAAATGTCTGGCGTAACTTTTAGTTCATCCAGTTTTGAAACCTTAAGTGATTTTGTTGGTTTTCCCTGCTCTACAACTTTTGATCTTGCATTGCTGAGACAAGGAATGAAAGATCCTCTGGCACCACCATGTACTGTCGCGACACCTGGTAGATTCCGAAAATCAAATCGCAACTGGGTTCTCAATAGGTGGTAAGCGACCTGGAGTAGTATGATGTATATATGGAATTTTTTGCCAGTGGAAAAGTTTCAATTTTTCCACCAAACGATCTGCATCTCTGAACACTGTCAAGTTATTGGTCCGGTAGAACAAAAGATTTCCTTACACCAGCTGTGATGCAACCTGTATCTCGCAAAACAGAACCTTGTAAACCATTAATGGCACAATCCTCCAAAGTAGACCATCAATGGACTGATTTGACGCCAAAACAAGACCTTCTTCACATCAAGTGGGAACAAACCCAGTCTTTGTTCCATTTCTATGAAAGGACAATTTTTTTCTGTTTTAAATAGAATTTTCCCTCACAAAAATGGCAACGCATGGTTTGATCGCCGGACAACTGGTTACTGTCAATCTGTGAACCTCGACCATGTCCACGAACTGGACCAAAGGGTCTGCGCGGTTGTTGTTCACCACGCCCTCGGAAAGGAATAGGTCTTTCCGGTGGTGAGTATTGGTACTGACAGAAATCGCTAGACCCGACATGGCCCCGACCGCAGAAAGGTCTTTGTTGCCAAAAGACGTGTAACTGTGAAGACCTTGGAATGAAGCGCAATTTCCTCTTCTATAGTTTTGTTGTCCAGAACGTATTTGAAATGCCGCGTGAGACTCAAAAAAGGGATGAATCCCCCTTGTGGGCAACGCCTTTATCCGGATGAACAATACAGTACTGATCCACCTGACACATCTGACACATTTCGTCAACGTTATCGAACTGTTCTTTCTTTAAGAAAAGTGGCCAAATCCTTGCTGACGTTCTGAAAACCTGCTCTCGGAGTAGCAAATCTCTCAGTGATTCGAAAGTCTTATTCGTCTTTGTTAACTCTATCCATCTGTCTAAACAGTGACTCGTTCTTATTAAAAAGACGGAAATGATTCTCCCTTGTCAGGACGAGCCGATCGGAAATGCTCACGAAAACGGTCAGCTGAACACTGAAACTTCTTAAAGAGTTCTTCTTTTAACTGGTCCCAGGTCAACCCTTCTTTTGCCGCGAGTGTGTGGTATAGTGCCAAAGCCTTTCCCTTAAACAGCGACGCGACAAACAATGTCCACTTTTCCCTCAGCCAACCACAAGATGTAGCGTGGTTCTCGAACCGAAAAAGAAAACTGTCAATGTCGTCGCTTTTTTTCTCGAACGGCAGTAACTTTGGGGGTAACTTTTTCCCCATGAAAAGAAAACAGAGAAAACAAAGTTTGTTTTTTTCTTAACTGTTCTTATTGTAGTTGTTACTTTCTTACTTAGTTTCTTGGTAAAACAAAAAGATAAGTTCACAAAATAAAAAAAATCGCCCTAAACAATAAGTGAATATAAAGTTACAAAACAAATGAATCAACGAACAATTAAAAAGAGGGGGAGAAATGTACACTAACGGAAATCCTACCTAAAAGATGACAATGATGAAAAGAAGCTAGCTAGACGCCTATTGAAGAGAAAGTTTGGAGATTTTTTGTAAAGGGGGTGACAAGGAAATGAAAGAATAGACAGGTCCGATATAGATAGGGTAAATCCGAAAAGCGAAAGAGGCCCTCATACAGCACCCTAATGGCAACTGTCCCCGTAAAGCTGGAGATGGGGAAGTATTCAAATAATAAGACGCACAATATGTAACAATACAATGCAATATACAAACAAACAAACAACAAAACAACAACAAAACAAAAGATAATCAAGAAAAAAATGTTTATTTGGACTGAGCGGTAATCAACTCCACCACCTACACTAGTTGAGTGATGGAGGTGAAGTCGATCCCATACTCAGAGGGCTAAGGGGGAAAATCCAAATGAAACGATAGGAAAGGGAAAGAAATAGCTAATAATGAGAGAGGGGAAGGACCATCGACTCCCCAACGCCATGCCCCTGCTAAATCAGAGCAGGAAGAGGTTGGGGCTATCAGTCCTGGGGAAGGGGACAAAACAAATTCTAAAACTCTAGGGAAGGACAGCGACTCCTCAACGCCCTGCACCCTTGCTGCAGGTACGAGCAAAAGGAGGTTGATGCTATCAGTCCTGAGGGCGGGGGGGGGGGGTCAAAACACACACACACACACACACACACACACACACACACACACACACACACACACACACACACCGAAAACACCATACAAAAACAAATGAAAAATAAAACCTGCAAACAGTAATCACAACAATCAATAATACTTTCTTTCCTTTGCACAATTCAGAAATCTTAATTTTTTCCTTGGAGGGGGTTATAAAAAAACCCTAGTCCTGAGTCGGTGTCACCACTGTCACACTGAGCACAAATGCATGCACGCACTCAGGTCAGCATTCATTCTGTGCACACGCAGTCGCTCCAAACAACCAGAAGGCGCACTGCAACATCTCTTCGTCTCCCCCTCCTCTCGGGGAATAATTTACTAAACGATAACCAACTTATCCAGCATATACAACAGGTTTGTTTTACAAGAATTATGTTCCGTTCCTCCTCTCCAGTGGAGGTACAAAACATTCCACAGATGCAGTAGCTGGGACCAAATGTCATCTCATTATACATAGTAATTCACAAAAAGTACATTTTTTTTCCAGTTTTCCTCCTCAATGGAGAAACAATTTATACATTTTCCAAAGAAGAATCAAAGATGGCTTAAAATACAGGAACAATATCCGAGTTCTGACCCAGGGGGACAATCTAAAATCAAGGTGGGTCAACATGACAAACACTTTCAAAGTTCTTCTCACGACTGCCGCAGTCGGTGTCCTCTTCTACCAGGTTCTCCAACTCTGGAGTCAATTAGTCAATTAGAGCACCGGGAAGGCTGAAATACAAATGAAGTCCATGTAAGTAATCTATTTCAAAGTCCATGTAAGTAATCTCTCTCTCTTCTCTCCCCATCTGTCTATACCTCACCTGGTAATGGTAGATTACAGATGAATCTCGTTCTGCAGCTCCAACAACCCGTCTAGTCAGTGTCCCCAAGCCATCTCCTTCCTATACCTTATTTTCCATTCCTGCGCTCTTCCTGAGTACATATTCAGTGAGTACTCATCTAACTCTATGCATCACCAGCCCTTGGTTACTTGACCAATGGACAACATCCGTCCATTTTTCCTGAGTGATTCAAGCAATAATCACCCTACGTCCATAGCCACCAGCGACAACGATCACACTGGTCAGGTCACATAAATTGTCCTTTCTTTTACCTTTCCTTTTCCCTACCTAGGGAAATGCTTTACATCAAATACAGGCGTATGCGACGGAACGTCACATGTCGCCATGTGAGGCTACGTCACATGACACAAATGCTGTTTGATATGTCAACAATATCTAGAGCAACGTTTTGTAATATTCTTTACCTTTTCAAGATTATTGCGCCTCAAAATCTCTTTAATCTGTCTCGTTCTTCTGACATCTTTAATACGTGTTCTCATTCACCTACATTTACTGTGCAATTTTCTGTCTCTTTCTTCCTTTGTACTGTTACACTGGACAGGTGGTCCGTGCACATTTTGTTATGATGGCTGACAGTCTGTCTTGTTCTTTTTCCACTATAGTACACTGGTCATTGATTTCTTCTCCAGTTGTTTGAGTACACCTACCGTGGTTCCTTTTGGAATATCTTAAAAGTAGTTAACACTCTACGTATGTCCACACAGTCGACACAGCCCATAGGTAGAGCAGGGCAGACACAACATGCCAATCCCATGATGTTTCAAACCCTCGTCTCTTTCCCCATCACAAAATGAACAATGGCGCTCACACTGCCTGGCATAATGTTACTGCTTTAGCGCAGAATGCGCCAGATCTGGCCCTCCATAATGACAAGTCAACCATTTGTGTTGCACTGACCAGTTTACTGAAGTTTACCTTTTCCACTAACAAGAATTAATACGTTATCTGTTCATGTTGACTGGTGAAAATAAACAAAAGTGGACAATGCTCTTCTCTACTACATCTGTATCCCTTCTCTACTACATCCGTATCCCCACCATTATTCTCATGCCCCCTCACTCCCCCTTGGTAAATAGATAGATAGATAGATAGATAGATAGACAGACAGACAGACAGACAGACAGACAGACAGATAGATAGACAAACAGAAAAAAAGAGAGATAGATAGATAGATAGATAGATAGATAGATAGATAGATAGATAGATAGATAGATAGGTAGATAGGTAGGTAGGTAGGTAGGTAGGTAAATAGATAGATAGATAGATAGATAGTCAGACAGATCATTTCCACATTAATTGCTTGAAAATAGTCAAACATATATCATTTTTACCAGTCTGTTTCTAGTCAACCCCCAAAAGCGAACAGGGGTTCAATACAATCAGTCATTATTTCAATCGAAATTTTAAATGTGTGTGTGTGTGTGTGTGTGTGTGCGTGCGTGCGCGCGCGTGCGCGCGCGCGTGTGTGTGTGTGTGTGTGTGTGTGTGTGTGTGTGTGTGTGTTTTGTGTGTGTGTGTGTGTGTGTGTGTGTGTGTGTGTGTGATACTGTACCGTACAGCTATCTTCAGTACCCCAGAAAGCATCAGACAACAAGTGGAATTGTTCCACAACATTCTGGACTGACCTTCGACCTCATCTCTCCTGCAACTTGATAGTTGAATGTGACTCAGATCAAGATGAAAACAGATGTCACCATGAACTGTGTGAACATGGCAGATTTCTGGTGGAAGGTCGCTGTTATCTGCTTGGTCACCCAGCCAAGTCACTCACCTACTTTGAGGCCACAAGAGTGTGCAGCAGCGAAGGTGGTTATCTGGTCAGCTTTAATTCTAACAGGGAAATGGCGGCCGTGAGAAATGTGGTGTGGTCACGCAACCGGCCTCGTGAGATATACGTGGGTCTGACCAACTCTAGAATTGAGGATCCAATGTGAGGCACTGTATGTTTGTGTGCGCGCGCTCACACACGCGTGCGTGTGTTAATATATATATATATATATATAATATATATATATATATATATATATATATATATATATATATATATAAAAATATATATATATATTCAATTATAAACAATGCTTGCTCTTATATTTTAGATTGAAGAAATAGGGGGAGATAAGCATTCATATCTGCAGTGGTAGATAATTCTGCCCATCTAACAGTATGTGCTTGAGTGGGTGAATTGGGAATAATAAATGCTTCTCAAAATGAGCCTTCAGCAAGCTTTAGTCTCCAAGTGGGAGCAATCTCCAATGGGGAGAAAACTCACTGACATATAACTCCTGGTCAGATACCGGTATTTTGAAACCTGATTGTTTCTCCTCAGTGACCGCGGAAAGTGGTAACTTGACTCGTCTGCCTTTTCGGTTTTAAGAAGAATGCTATCCCAGAAAAATGCTGGTGAGCAATTCCGTAGTATGTTTGTTTGAGTTAAAAAAAAAAAAAAACCCAAAAAAATGATAACCTCTTAAGACACAAGTGCTGAGGGCCAGTCTTGGAATGAATCTGCAAGGGACTAAACGACAATAAACTAATAAATTCCAAGGATATATATATTTGATGACAGGGGTATCCTAAAGAAACACAAGCTTTTTATGAAAGCCTGTACAGAGAGAGGGAGAGTCATGATGTTGATTTAGATAACATTATTTTGATGCTCCGAAACTTGACGAAGTAGATAAAGAATTTCTGGAAGGGGAGATTCCGTATGCTGAGGCACATTGCTGCTCTGAAAGAAATGAAAAACAATAAAAGCCCCGGAAGTGACGGCTTTACTACTGAATTTTATAAATTCTTTTTTCGTGACATTGGTATTTTTCGTGGTCTGTTCATTGAATTTCGGATTCTCATCAAGACAGATGTCGGTTACTCAGCGGCTGGGTATAATTTCTATGATACCAAAAGATAACAAACTGAAACAGTTTCTAAAAACTGGCGCCCAATCTCTTTGTTGAATACTGCATACAAGATAGCTTCTCATCCATTGCTAATAGACTCAAACCTATGTTCTGCTAATAGACTCAAACCTATGTTACATAAACTAATTAATAAAGATCAAACCGGTTTTTTTTAAAAGGAAGATACATGGTGAAAATATTCGTCTGCTTTATGATGTGTTGTTATTTACTGAAAAACAGAATATCCCGGGCCAGATTCTTACAGTAGACTTTGAGAAAGCTTTGACTCGGTATCATGGAGATTTATAGATAAGGTTTTGGATTTTTTTAAAACTTTGGACCCCATATAAAAAGATGGATAAAGGCTTTTTATAATAATATAACAACCTGTGTCTCCGTTTGTCACACTGTCACTTTTTGCACACATGCATTCATGACAGGATTTAACTCCATACGCACACGCAATCTTTCCAATCAACCAAAGGTGCACTACCGAATGTTTTTTCTTCTCCCCCTCTCCTTCGGGAAAAAACACTTTACTAAATCACATCAAACAATTTATAAACAGATTTTATACATGTATCTCTCTTTGCACTGAGAGATAAACTAATTCATTCGAGATTCTATAAAGTCATGGCCTTCACATTAAATTAGCCCAAAATCCAGACCAGGAGAATAAATCATTCCTGCCATCATTGATGCCATGCCTGCATCAGAGATAAGACTCGCTCCATACTGTCATGATTCCTTGTCTCTCTCAGACATCGTATCGCCCCCTTGAATTCTTCCGTCACTGGAGATACGAGTTCCGACTCCTCTCCCTTGACTTCTCCTGTCACTGGAGAGATGATGAGTTCCAACTCCTCTCCCTGGAGTCTTTATTGCTGGGGCTGAACTACCGGTGTGTTCCCCACACAATGGCCATCTTTAACCACCTCACGGGGTGAAAAGTGAGGCGAAGGGCGAAGGTGAAGGGCTGAAACACGAATAAGGTTCGTGTAAGTAACCTGCTTCCCAATTTAATTATGACTTCTTTCTTTCTCTTTTCTTTAAGTTTTCCCTGTGTTTCAATACTATGGCTCGAAGACTGGTAAGAC
>CM031627.1:44883579-44894636 GCA_018398815.1 Conus ventricosus
TACCCAATATGACTTTCCTATACAGAGCAGACTTCACCCAACCATGACTGTCTACCATACAGAGAGACTTTCACCCCAACCTATGACTGTCTACCTATCAGAGCAGACTTTCACCCAACTTGACTGTTCCTATACAGAGCAACTTCCCCTCAACTATGACTGTCTACCATACAGAGGAGACTTTCACCCCAACCTATGACTGTTACCTATACAGAGCAGATTTCACCTCAACTAGACTGTCTCCCAACAGAGCAGACTTTCACCCCAACCTATGACTGTCTACCTATACAGAGCAGACTTTCACCTCAACCTATGACTGTCTACATACAGGAACTTTCCCCTATGACGTCTACCTACACAGAGCAGACTTTCCCTCAACCTATGACTGTCTACCATACAGAGCAGACTTTCACCTCAGCCTATGACTGTCTCCCTTTATACAGAGCAGACTTTCACCTCAGCCTATGACTGTCTACCTATACAGAGCAGACTTTCCCCTCAACCTATGACTGTCTACCAACAGAGCAGACTGTCACCTCAACCTATGACTGTCTACCTTTACAGAGCAGACTGTCACCTCAAGCAGCTTGCTCAGTATGTGTCTGTTTCTCTTGAGTGTGTGCAGCCTGGAAATAAGCAATTGTTAGTACTTTTCCACGACAATGTTTATTAAAATAAAATTAAAATCTGTAAAGTGTTTCATGTTATTGTCACTGGAAAGTTAAATCTTACGTGGGTTGCATTAGCTAAAAACTTTGTGCTTTCCCCTATCTGGTCCTCTAATGGAACTGGCCTTGAAATGAATAATGGAGGCTTTTGCAACAACAACAAAATGCCCAAAATGTGCATGTCAACGGTTGTAACCACATAGCTGTACGAAGTACCGTCGATGTGTGGAGGTCGTTATCCTAAAATGTAAACTATAGTGAGAAGTTACTGCTTTGTCAATAGTCATCATGCAGTTGTGCATTGCAGCATGACCTATGGAGAGAGACAAATGACATGCAGATATGCATGCAGCATGACGTATGGAGAGACACACTGACATGCAGATATGCATGCAGCATGACGTATGGAGAGAGACACTGACATGAGATATGCATGCGCATGACGTATGGAGAGACAAGACATGCAGATATGCATGCAGCATGAGGATGGAGCGAGACACGGGCTGCAGATATGCATGCAGCATGACGTTTTGGAGAGAGACACCGACATGCAGATATGCATGCAAGTGTCTGTGGAGCTCAGCGTTCCAGGCATTACAGTGCTGTTTGTTGCTAAAATGTTACCACTTTTTATATTGTTCCCCCAGACTCTTTCACTACACTTCGCATAATATGAAGAAAGTATCATCTACGTGTGAGATTGCTGTTTTTCTTCTCTTCTTCAGGGGTTTAACAGATGTGACCAAACAAAATTCCATACTTTTCCAGACTTTTTCCAGGGCTTTTCATAATTTTTCCAGACCCAGAATGTGTGTGTGCGTGCACCTCTGTATGTGATTTTCCATGCTAAACACACCAGAAAAGAACTGCTTTAATGATAGCAGGGCATTCAATACTTACCAAACAATTTAGTGTGTGTGTGTGTGTGTGTGTGTGTGTGCGTGAAAAAGTCAGAGACCCCGGAGACAGAGAGAGAGGAAAAGAGAGAGAGAGAGAGAGGGGAGTGTATGTGTCTATGTATGTGAGAGAGAAAAGACGGTGTGTGTGTAAGTGCGAGTGTGAGTGCGCACGCGCATGTGTGGGTGTAGGTGTGTGAGAGACAGACAGTGTGTGTGTGTGTTTGTGGGTGTGTGTGTGGTGTGTGTGTGTGTGAGAGAGAGATATGGTCAGGTCAGGTCAGGTCAGGTAATTAGGACACTAAGCCTCGCGGCCTCTCAACTGTCCTTTCATTTTAATTTGTTGGATGTTCAACATGGCTGAGTACTTACAAGCCAATGTGCTTGTCACGGTCCGCTAAGCCGGACGGCCCTACCACCCCTACCCACGCCTATACACACTAGAACAGACAACACAGCACACTAACACAGCTTACAATCATGCGCACTTCTTTATTTCACACACACTATGGCGCCACCACTCACGTCCATCCACACTCACACACCGGTATCCCACTTCTTCACTGACCCACACTAACCCTGAAACGACCATGAGAACCTAATCTATACTAAAGCACCAGTTGCGGTATATCCCTGCGACCTAAGGACGCAGAGCTAGCCGCACACGTGGTGGCTACCTACTAGGACAAGGACCAACCCAAGGGACTCTAATATCTAAACTACTACACCACACACCTCTCCCCAGGACCCACCCTTCTTCCTTTGACCCGGGACTACTACCGCACTGGTCACTGCGTCCCTAAGGGAGGCAGCGACAAGTACCCTACACTGTGCTGGCCACTACGTCCCAAAAGGAGGCAGTAACTAACACCCTTAACTCTACTACCTAACACTACACACTTAACCCTACTGCCTAACACTATACCCTTTATACTACGCCCATGGGACAACCCATCCCGGCCCGGAGAGCTCCAGTCCTCGGCGCTGTACTCGGCCCCTCACAGGATGACGCCTCCCCGGACGACTGCACTCCGGTGCTGACCGTGGCCTCCCACAGTCCGTCTCCCCGAAGACTCTGCACCCGGCGGCGACCGTGGCTCCTCAGTCTGACTCCTCCCCCGCGCTGGCACAACACCTCTGAAGGCCCTCAGTCTGACTCCTCCCCCGCGCTGGCACAACACCTCTGAAGGCCCTGCCGGACACAACGGTTTGAGGGAAGGCCTGGTGCAGTGCCCTCTCGACGAGTCCGGGGCTCGAAGGACGCCTCCTCCTCTGAAGGCCCCGCCGGACACTGAGGGTGAGAGAAGGTCTGGTGCGGTGCCCTCTCGACGAGTCTGGGGCTCGAAGGACGCCCGAACAGGGAAGAGCAACGGATGGCTGGAGGACTCCCGGAAGAACTCCGGTAGCGGAGGAGAGCTGCCCACAGACGGCAGACGGCCTGGATGGTCTCCCTCTCCGGGAAAAGCAGCAGGCAACGGGACACCGCCGCTCACCTGCCGGCACGCGACAGTACCCTGCGGTGGTCTGACCCCAGCCTCAGGACGGAACAGGATACCTGGACAGACAGACGATCAACCACACAGTTCTGCAACTGGCTGAAGTGGCTGCCAACAGAGACGACACAGAACCCGGCACAGGCCAAGGGCACAGCAGACCCGATGAGGACCTGGCACTAACTATGACTCGAAGTCACTCAGCTCAACTAAACGCGCTGCCGCCGCAACTACAAAGGCGCGTCCACTCCGACGAACACCAGGGACCGAAGTGAAGCTACCCCAACGCATTCCGCACTGGTCGGAATCAAGCGAACTCTACTCACAACACAAAACAACGATTGGTCAGAGCAGCGTATCCCTCCGCAGAGCTGACACGCCGGACCACGGACTAGTTGTTGCTCGTGCAACAACACGACAATTTACCACAACAACTCACAAACTTGACATACCAACAACAGCCGATATCCTGCCCGCCTTCTCTGGTGTAGAACCAAGTAACACAAGGGTAACAATCGGGAATGAAACCAACCTCCCGCCTCCACCCCTTCATGGCCTAATCTTCCACCTTAACATAACCCCAAATCTTACATACGCACGCTCGCACACACACAACACATATGCACACGCGCACACGCTCTCCATTTCTGAACTACCATTACTCCAAACACATGGACGGCTAATTTACTACCGCCGATCGGTGACACACCCCCCTGCCTAAGTTTTAACTACAGGTTAAAACCAACAAAAACTTCTCACTCGATCGGCGTTTACTCACACCCTACCTATAACAATCCAACTCCACACCACTCACTCAGCCCTGCTGTTACTTTTGATGCACCCCATCATCATTCCAACAACATCACTTTTAAATACATCATTAACTGCAAAATACATTAATCATCCTGGTCCAATTCTGCCTTCCACGACCTTAACGCAGGCCTTACAGACAGCCGTTACATTACGGTCTATATATAAATTTCATAACTGAGGGTGCTCTGACCATGCACGACCGCTATGCAACACGTGCTACAAATACCACACCCCCAGTAACACTTGCAACGTCATTGCCTTCCAATGACATTGACGCATGCATATCTTCGTCAATGTCAACTTCACATGACACAGGTAAAATGGAACTTACTCTCTCTCTCTCTCTCTCTCTCTACTGCAAGCGACTCAAGAAGTCTGCCGCCACATCGTCCTTTCCAAACACTGCCTGCACCGTAACCTGGAATGGCTGCAGCTGCAGTGCCCACCTTGTGATCCTCCCACTAACACTCTAGACCCCACAGCTACCTTCCTGGTTTCGTCCTCAAATGAAAATGTCGCTTGTACCTGCAACTTGCTGTTGCCAAGTTCTTCTTTGTCAACTCACACGTCTCAGCTACCTTGTTCCTTAAGTTGACGACGTACTCTGCCGTTGTGCCGAGATCTTGCCTTGCCGGTTGCAACCACCAATCTCTCAGTGTCTGCATGGGCCCGCGCATCAGTGGCTTCCTTACAAGATAAACTCTTGAGACTCTTCCCTTATCCACAGTACGCTGACGCTGGACGCATGACTGGCAGTACCGACCAATGTCAGCATGCATGCCTGGCCAATAAAAATGGCGACCAACTCGCTCCTTGGTACGGGTGGTACCTAAGTGTCCAGACATGGGTACGTCGTGGCCTAGCTTCATCACCGTGGTCCGTAGTTCAGCTGGGACGCAGATTTGACTCGCTACGTCCTTGGGACCCCAAACCGTCTGACCAGTACACCAGATTTCCGAGCGTACGCGACTCGTCCAAACTTGGTGCGGAAGTGCGTCCCTGCTTCACACGCACTCCGAGCCTTCCTCAAGGTTTCATCCTGGTCCTGCATCTGAATTAACTGCTGGTAGAGGTGTTCAGATGCACTCCTCGACGGGCAGCGGTACTGGTTCTTGCTGCTCCCTGGCTCTCTGCGCACGTGTCTGCACTGCCCCTACCAACGCTGGGTCTGCGTATACAGGCACACGTGTCAAACCGGAATCTCCTATTTTCTTTGCGAAATTCCCGATCAGGACTTCCTGCACAGGGCTATTCATGACTAAAACCTCCCAACTTCCCTGCGATGAATGGCGACTTCAACTCGATTTCCGCCACAGGTAACACAGACCTACATCTGGATTCAGCCAACACTACTGGAACTGTCTCTCCTGTGTACGCGTCTGCTGGCACCAACCACTTGGCCACTGCGGTGTATCCGGCACCAGTGTCTCGTAATCCATTGGCCGGAGTTCCGTTAACTTCTACAACGCACGCAGGCTCGTACTGCTGCTCAGCGCATGGTCGACACAACGTAGGGACTACTCGAGCTTGGGCTGGTCACAACAATGAACAGCTCCAACAGAATAGGGCTCAGGGCATTTCCTAGCGATGTGGCCTGGCTTCTTACAGTTAAAACAAACTATGGTCGATCTAGGCCCTTCTGATCTCCTGTTCGGTTGCTGTAGTGCACCATCACTTTGTTGGGACCTCTCTGCAGACTGGCTTCTCTGTCGTTTTCATGCCCATTACCCAGGTTGGGCTGGTTAACCGTTCGGTCTTGCTTCGCCTTCCTCCCCAACCTTTTGGCCTCTGCTAAAACAGTAGCTTCTGTCGCCATTTGTTCAGCAGTTTTCGGGCTTTCTTCCGGACCTCGATCGTGAACTCTGGTGACAGCAGCTGGTAAAACTGTTCTTGAAAAAGCAGATCCTTTACATCCTCTGCCACACTCTCATCCTTGCCCGCTGCCGCACACCAGAGGGAAAACCACCGCTTCATCCTTCCCAGCACCTGGGCGAAAGTCTCAGCAGCGTCCTTCTTGATGCTTCGAAACTTTTCCCGGTATGCCTCAGCATCTAGCCTGAAGTGGCTGAACAGGCGTTCTTTATCTGATCATAGTCGCCTAATCCTCCACACTTAACCGCATCACTGCTTCTCTCGCCTTTCCTCTCAGCAGGAGACATCAGACGTTGTGGGCCATGAGTCTCGCTCCACTTGACATCTGGCTACACGCTCGAATGGGCGATGAAAGCGTCTTACGTCGTCGTTCTCTCCTAACGGCTCAAGGTGGACACGCTTCGTTTCCTTCACCTCAATCAAGCGTTTTCTATGCGCTGCTTCATCTAGGGCCTGGCTCTCTTGTATGTTTTAGCTCTCGCTCTCTTGCCTCTAACTCAGCTTCATCTTTTCGTCTCTTGAGATCTAACTCGGCCTGCCGTGCTTGAGCTTCTATTTCTCTTATCACCCTTTCTTCCTCCATCTTCTTCCTCTGCAGTTCCAGTTCCATCTGTCTCGCTGCTTTCTCCTCTTCGATCTTCTTCTGCTTCAATTGTAGCTCCCTCTCATCCTTCATCCTCAGCCTCTCTAACTCCCTCTGCCTATCAGCTTTCTCCTCTTCAATCCTCCTCTGCTTCATCTCTAACTCCCTCTGCCTAGTAGCTTTTTCTTCTTCATCCTTCCTCTGCCTATCAGCTTTCTCCTCTTCAATCCTCCTCTGCTTCATCTCTAACTCCCTCTGCCTAGCAGCTTTTTCTTCTTCATCCTTCATCTTCTGCTAACTTTCCTCCCATCCGGAGCTCCAACTCTGCTTCTCTCGCTATCTTCTCGTCCTCATCCTTCTGCTTTAACCTTTGCTTCTCGTCTTCATTACGCACCGAGTCTGTGACGAACTTGGCGAGATCTCCCCCAGCTAAACCCATCGCCGTTCCAACTTGGCAAACCTCGCATAAGCCCCTGTCCCCTGTTCTTGATCCACCCCCGCATCCTGGTCACTAACCTTAGGTTGGTATCTGCATAGGGCCTGTGGATCCATGACACTATCAGGGTCGTACTGCGGATGGGCTCGGGTGTGTTTAGACATAGGGTAACCCCTACCACCACAGAGCTAGCAACGGACAGTAATGCGATCTGAGCGCAACTGGAGGTTCCCGACTACGCACTAGCCCCTGAAGCAACCTAGCACAAGTACACAATACTCTCAATGAGTCACGCAACAAGCACAACTCCACCCATACTTGTGTACCTCATACATATACCCACATGGACTCTCATCCATACAATACTACCAATACACTGTCTGGCCACTGACTGAATCACGTGACACCGCGTGTCCACCGTCCACTGTACATGCGCACCAGTTACCCTCAGTCACAGGCCTCACTGTCTCTGTAGGCCACACCCACACGGCACTTGCACCCCGCCAGTTCATATGCACTCTCAACCCCTTAGTGTCACAACCCTGCGCACCCTCGTGCTTTCCACGCACAGTCACCTGGGCTTACTCTGCCCTTAATCCCCACAGGATATCCGACCACACAGCGTGCACAGTCACGGGCTGGGTACCCACTCTACCTACTCACTGGGGTATACCACACTCAAGGGACACAAGGGACACAAGGAAACTCGGTACCCTCCGGCACCTCACCTACACTGTACTGCGTAGTCACTCGCACTTCCAACAACCACTCAATATTTATTGATCACTCATACTTCATTCACACGGTAGCGCCAACCCATTCACACCAACACAGTGCCCTGCCCAATGCCAATGGAAAGCTGCCTGAAGTGGACAGGACACTACGTACCACCTCCCAGGGTACTGGTACGCTCCCACCAACCACCCACTCACACGACGTACACACAGGACACAACACCCCCCTACCTCCCTTCTAGCTACCTATCACCTACCCAGAACCACCTAAGTATGTACCCCGCATCTCCACCAAATGTCACGGTCGCTAAGCCGGACGGCCCTACCACCCCTACACACGCCTATTACACACTAGAACAGACAACACAGCACACTAACACAGCTTTACAATCATGCACACTTCTTTATTTCACACACACTATGGCGCCACCACTCACGTCCATCCACACTCACACACCGGTATCCCACTTCTTCACTGACCCACACTACCCTGAAACGACCATGAGAACCTAATCTATACTAAAGCACCAGTTGCGGTATATACCCTGCGACCTAAGGACGCAGAGCTAGCCCGCACACGTGTGGCTACCTACTAGGGACAAGGACCAACCCAAGGGACTCTAATATCTAAACTACTACCACCCACACCTCTCCCCAGGACCCACCCTTCTCCTTTGACCCGGGACTACTACCGCACTGGTCACTGCGTCCCTAAGGAGGCAGCGACAAGTACCCTACACTGTGCTGGCCCACTACGTCCCAAAAGGAGGCAGTAACTAACACCCTTAACTCTACTACCTAACACTACACACTTAACCCTACTGCTAACACTATACCCTTTATACTACGCCCATGGGACAACCCATCCCGGCCCGGAGGCTCCAGTCCTCGGCGCTGTACTCGGCCCCTCACAGGATGACGCCTCCCCGACGACTGCACTCCGGTGCTGACCGTGGCCTCCCACAGTCCGACTCCCCGAAGACTCTGCACCCGGCGGCGACCATGGCTCCTCAGTCTGACTCCTCCCCCGCGCTGGCACAACACCTCTGAAGGCCCTCAGTCTGACTCCCCCCGCGCTGGCACAACACCTCTGAAGGCCCTGCCGGACACAACGGTTGAGGGAAGGCCTGGTGCAGTGCCCCTCTCGACGAGTCCGGGGCTCGAAGGACGCCTCCTCCTCTGAAGGCCCCGCCGGACACTGAGGGTGAGAGAAGGTCTGGTGCGGTTGCCCTCATCGACGAGTCCGGGGCTCGAAGGACGCCCGAACAGGGAAGAGCAACGGAAGGCTGGAGGACTCCCGGAAGAACTCCGGTAGCGGAGGAGAGCTGCCCACAGACGGCAGACGGCCTGGATGGTCTCCCTCTCCCGGGAAAAGCAGCAGCAACGGGACACCGCCGCTCACCTGCCGGCACGCGCAGTACCCTGCGGTGGTCTGACCCCAGCCTCAGGACGGAACAGGATACCTGGACAGACAGACGATCAACCACACCAGTTCTGCAACTGGCTGAAGTGGCTGCCAACAGAGACGACACAGAACCCGGCACAGGCCAAGGGCACAGCAGACCCGACGAGGACCTGGCACTAACTATGACTCGAAGTCACTCAGCTCAACTAACGGCGCTGCCGCCGCAAACTACAAGGCGCGTCCACTCCGACGAACACCAGGGACCGAAGTGAAGCTACCCCAACGCATTCCGCACTGTCGAATCAAGCGAACTCTACTCACAACACAAAACAACGATTGGTCAGAGCAGCGTATCCCTCCGCAGAGCTGACACGCCGGACCAACGGACTAGTTGTTGCTCGTGCAACAACACGACAATTTACCACAACAACTCACAAACTTGACAATACCAACAACAGCCGATATCCTGCCCGCCTTCTCTGGTGTAGAACCAAGGTAACACAAGGGTAACAATCGGGAATGAAGCCAACCTCCCGCCTCCACCCCTTCATGGCCTAATCTTCCAACCTTAACATAACCCCAAATCTTACATACGCACGCTCGCACACACACATACACATATGCACACGCGCACTACGCTCTCCATTTCTGAACTACCATTACTCCAAACACATGGACGGCTAATTTACTACCGCCGATCGGTGACAGTGCTCTCTATCAATTCCGTATTTAAATTTGACATAATTTTTTGGATAAGAGAGAGAGAGCGAGTGCGTTAGAGACAGTGTGTGTGTGTGTGTGTGTGTGTGTGTGTGTATGTACAGGTTCCTACAGACTTCCAAGAAACAAAATTCAAGGAGTTTTCAAGGAGTGCCTTTTCTATTTCAAGGTTACAATACTTGCGTAAAAATTGAAAACAGAAACGGCAGTTTGATTTTTCTGTGTTAAGGTTTGATGAAAAAAAAATTACTTACAATTTTGTTTTGTGCAAAGAAAACAAAAAGTTTGCTTTAAAATAATTTTTTTCATCAGCCTGAACAGAGAAAAGTCAAACTGCCATTTCTTTTTTTCCAGTTTTTATCAGAGTGAGTGTGCCAGTTCACCACACATTAGAACATTAACAAACTCTGACTCTTTGTATTAAATGCCAAAACACTAAAATCAGCAAAAATATGTCAATTTGTAAGAGAACATACAGACTATGCATAGTGTGTAAGAGACTGGTTGGAGAAAAAAAGTATTTTAAAAAAAATTAAAAAAAACTTGTTAAAAAAAAAAGTTTACAAACATCGTCGCGAGCGTTAATACCAAGGGAGGTAATTTGATCAAAATTGATGAAGTTACAAATTACCTCCCTTGGTAATCGTCTGCTAAACCTCCGGCCAGAGGAAATCTGAAAACCGCGATCATTGTACGTGATTTAATTTCTGTTTTTATTCCTATTTCAATGTTTTTGTAAAGAAACATCAAAGCAAAATTCGATATCATGAAAAAAGTTTGCACATCTTTTACAAAATTCCAGGACTTTTCCAGACCCATGGCCACAAATGACAAAATTCCAAGACTTTTCCAGCCCTGGAAATGTTTTTTTTCATTTTTCCATACTTTCTCCAGACTTCCAGGATTCTGTACGAACCCTGCTTCTTTCATCGATAAAGAGCAAAAAGTCGACAGTTGTATATCCTTTGAGTTGTGTTTCAATGTAACATCAGCACTCGGTTACATGTCCTTTGAGTTGTTTCAATGTAACATCAGCACTCAGTTACATGTCCTTTGAGCTGTGTTTCAATGTAACATCAGCACTCAGTTACATGTCCTTTGAGTTATGTTCCAATGTAACATCAGCACTCGTTACATGTCCTTTGAGTTGTTTCAATGTAACATCAGCACTCAGTTACATGTCCTTTGAGTTATGTTCCAATGTAACATCAGCACTCAGTTACATGTCCTTCGAGTTATGTTTCAATGTAACATCAGCACTGTCATGGTTGTGCAGTATTGCTACTTTGGAGCCAAGACAGTTAATGTACGTCCATAAAATCTACAAATTGAACAGGGAGAGAGAGAAAGAGAGAGAGAGAGAAAGTGAGTGTGTGTGTATGTGTGTGTGCACGCATGCATACCTGTGTTGGTGTGCGTGTGTATGTGGTGGGACAG
>CM031627.1:44900636-44929949 GCA_018398815.1 Conus ventricosus
GAGATTGTGTCTGTTCAGTCACCATGATGATAACATCACCCACAGGAGAAGTCGTTTATGTCAAGTCACCATAAACACCACACACTGCAGAGATAACCATGACTGTCATGACAACACACTGCAGAGGTAATCATGGATGTCATGGCAACACACTGCAGAGATAATCATGAATGTCATGACAACACACTGTAGAGATAATCATGGATGCATGACAACACACTGTAGAGATATTATGAATGTCATGACAACACACTGTAGAGATAATATGGATGTCATGACAACACACTGCAGAGGGTAATCATGGATGTCATGGCAACACACTGCAGAGGTAATCATGGATGTCATGACAACACTGCAGAGATAATCATGAATGTCATGACAGCACACTGTAGAGATAATCATCAATGTGATGACAACACACTGCAGAGATAATTATGAATGTCATGACAAACACACTGCAGAGATAATTATGAATGCCATGACAAACACTCCAGAAATAATCATGAATATCATGACAACACACTGCAGAGATAGTTATGAATGTCATGACCACACATTACAGAGATAATCATGAATGGCTGACAACACACTGTAGAGACAATCATTAATGTCATGACAACACACTGCAGAGATAATTATGAATGTCCTGACAACACACTGCAGAGATAATCATGAATGTCATGACAACAAACTGCAGAAAATTGCATGAATGTCATAACACACCATAGAGATAATTGTGAATGTCATGACAACACACTGTGAAGATAATCATGAATGTCATGACAACACACTGCAGAGATATCATGAATGTCATGACAACACACTGCAGAGATAATCATGAATGCCATGACAGCACACTGCAGAAATAATCATGAATGTCATGACAACATACTGCAGAGATACTTATGAATGTCATGACAACACACTGTAAAGATAATTATGAATGTCAAAGTCGACATAATTGCAGCATCAACTACTGGAGAGTTGGTGATGAATTGGAGTCAACATAATTATAAAACTACTCAATGGAGAAAGAATGAATTCTGAATCTGATTATGATATCAAAGTCGACATGATCGTACCATCAACCACTGGATAAGTCTTGTATGCCAAGCCATCCGATTTATAAGACCACCCACGAGAAAGATAATGTATGTCAAGTCATCACGATTATAAGAGCACCCACGAGAAAGATAATGTATGTCAAGTCATCACGATTATAAGACCACCCACGAGAAAGATAATGTATGCCAAGTCATCACGATTATAAGACCACCCACGAAAAGATAATGTATGCCAAGTCATCACGATTTTAAGACCACCCACGAGAAAGATAATGTATGCCAAGTCATCACGATTATAAGACCATCCACGAGAAAGATAATGTATGTCAAGTCCTCACGATTATAAGACCACCCACGAGAAAGATAATGTATGTCAAGTCGCCCACAATTATAATGCCTTCAGTGAAGAGATCATGTAATCAATCGCAAAAATTATAACACCACTGCAGAGACCATGCATGTGTCCAGTCATCATAATTATTAACACCCCTCACTGGAAAGATCGTGTTCATCAAGTTGCCCCAATTACAGTGCCTATCACTGAAGAGATCATTATATGTGCAGTCACCATACCAACACCCACGAGAAGATAAACAACGCACGGTCACCACGATTATAACGCGATTGACTGAAGAGATCATGGAAGTGTAAATGTAAATGCATAAACCTAAATATGCATACATTCATGTACCTGAGCTTACATTTTGTGTGTGTGTGTGTGTGTGTGTGGTGTGTGTGTGTGTATGTATGTATATATATATATTATATATATATAGATATATATATTATATATTATATATATAATCTGTCAATGATGTTTAAAAAGGAAGGTTAAAACTCGGGGTTAAAACTCTACAAATTTGTTTCGAGCTTGCTGTGCTGTCATCAGGATGTTTTTGGTTTGCCCACCGCCGATGTTATATAGCGTGTGGGTTCCCGTTTGCGGTTGTTTGCACGTGCGGGTTGGCTGCACGTGTTTTTGGGGGCTTTTAGGTTTTTGTTTTGGGTGTATTCACTAACGACGATTTCCATTTATGCCTGCAGTTGTTTACTATTTCTGTTTTGGTGTTCAAAGTTGCCAAGTGTGGTTTGCATAGTATCAACCATTTTTCAGTCAAACACAGGTTGCACCTTTTTGAAACATTGCTGTATGGTGATGCTCTTTTTATGATTTTCCAGGATATATTGTAGCTTGTTTTTGCATCTTTAAGTTTCCAGATATATTTGCTCAGTTCTGTTTGGTTTTTATATTTTTCTTTATTGAATGACTGTTTGTGGTTTGCATATCTGGTTTTGAAGTGGTTTTCAGTGATCCCTATGTATGTTTCTTTTTCATTTTCTGATGTTACAGTAGCCTGGTATACAATGTTTTTGTGGAGACATTTATTGTTTAGTGGGCACTGCTCCTTTCTCGTGCAATTGCAAGATTTCCTTTCTTCACCCTTCTTTGCTGTGTTGATTTTCATTTTGTTGGATGCGTCAATCAGGTTTTTGAGGTTGGGCATACATGAGTACGATAGTTTGACAGTGTTTTTGTTAAATATTTTGGACAGTTTGTGCTCTTTTGGAAATGAAGTTGCTAGGATTTTGAAGAATTCTTTCCCTATGTTTGTTTTGAGTTTCCCGTCGTATGGGGGGTTATACCATATGATTTTTCTTTTCCTATTTTTCTTGCTTTTATTTGTGTTGTTGTCCGGGTTGTATTGTAGTTTGTAATTGTATCCACTTGTTTGTAGTGCCTCCTGGTATTCCACTGCTGCATTGTTGAACACTCTCTCATTGCATGACAGGTTTGATAGTCTCTTGTTTATGCCATGGGGTATGGTCTTTAATACAGATGGTGGATGGTTACTTTTGGTGTGTACATAAAGAGGTGTATCGTTGGGTTTCTTGTATGGTTTATATATATGGTTGTTGAGATCCAGTGTTATGTCTAAGTAGTTCACTACCTTTTTGTTTGCTTCAATGGTGATCTTTAAGTTGTGGTTTTGGAAGATTTTGCATAGTTCTTTCTTCTTGTTTTCGATGGTTCTTGGGTTGTTTGTTAGTGCAGCAAGGCCATCGTCTCTGTACAGTCCGACTTGTTTTCCGAGTTTTTTCTTGATGTTGGACAGCATGAATAGTCCGACCAGTTCACATGTTTCTGCACCATCATATGAACCCATGGTTACGTCAAATGTTGAGTTTCTGTTGGTTTTCCTGATCCAGGTTTCATTTCTGCTGTGTAGTAATGTTTTCTTGGTGTGGAGAATGATTTCCATTTCTGACCCTGTTATGTCTGTGTGGTTACTGGCAAACTTCAGGGCTTTGGAGAGTAGTTCCTCGTCTATGGATGGGTAAAAGTCTACTATGTCGAATGTGATAAATACTGTATTACTTTGTTTATTGAGTTTTTTGAACCATTGGATAACTTCGTATGTGTTCTTCCAGAGGTTGTAATCAGAGTTTGATTTTATGTCCTTTGTTATTTTTTCCAGAATTTTCTTACTTATTTTGCCTAGTTCAGATTTGGATGGGTTTATTAGTCTGCATGTTGGATTGTTATGAAAGTTGGGTTTGTGGTCTTTGAGTGTTATGAAAGCTTCTTTTGTTGCTGTCGCTTCTATCCTGTCACTTAGGTCTATGCGCTCTGCAAGTTCTTTTTCTTTAGTGCGGATACTGTCATGTATATTTTTGTCAGCTTTTTTGTAGTTTTTCTGGATGTTTTTGTCAAGGAGTTGAGAATATTCAAAAATCTAACAACGATTTCCAAACAACATTAAAAAACCAAATAAAACAAGTACAAAATGACAAAAAAATATTTGTGAAGGCTGACAAAACTAGCAATTACTACAAAATGGAACCAAAGGAATATTCTCAACTCCTTGACAAAAACATCCAGAAAAACTACAAAAAAGCTGACAAAAATATACATGACAGTATCCGCACTAAAGAAAAAGAACTTGCAGAGCGCATAGACCTAAGTGACAGGATAGAAGCGACAGCAACAAAAGAAGCTTTCATAACACTCAAAGACCACAAACCCAACTTTCATAACAATCCAACATGCAGACTAATAAACCCATCCAAATCTGAACTAGGCAAAATAAGTAAGAAAATTCTGGAAAAAATAACAAAGGACATAAAATCAAACTCTGATTACAACCTCTGGAAGAACACATACGAAGTTATCCAATGGTTCAAAAAACTCAATAAACAAAGCAATACAGTATTTATCACATTCGACATAGTAGACTTTTACCCATCCATAGACGAGGAACTACTCTCCAAAGCCCTGAAGTTTGCCAGTAACCACACAGACATAACAGGGTCAGAAATGGAAATCATTCTCCACACCAAGAAAACATTACTACACAGCAGAAATGAAACCTGGATCAGGAAAACCAACAGAAACTCAACATTTGACGTAACCATGGGTTCATATGATGGTGCAGAAACATGTGAACTGGTCGGACTATTCATGCTGTCCAACATCAAGAAAAAACTCGGAAAACAAGTCGGACTGTACAGAGACGATGGCCTTGCTGCACTAACAAACAACCCAAGAACCATCGAAAACAAGAAGAAAGAACTATGCAAAATCTTCCAAAACCACAACTTAAAGATCACCATTGAAGCAAACAAAAAGGTAGTGAACTACTTAGACATAACACTGGATCTCAACAACCATATATATAAACCATACAAGAAACCCAACGATACACCTCTTTATGTACACACCAAAAGTAACCATCCACCATCTGTATTAAAGACCATACCCCATGGCATAAACAAGAGACTATCAAACCTGTCATGCAATGAGAGAGTGTTCAACAATGCAGCAGTGGAATACCAGGAGGCACTACAAACAAGTGGATACAATTACAAACTACAATACAACCCGGACAACAACACAAATAAAAGCAAGAAAAATAGGAAAAGAAAAATCATATGGTATAACCCCCCATACGACGGGAAACTCAAAACAAACATAGGGAAAGAATTCTTCAAAATCCTAGCAACTTCATTTCCAAAAGAGCACAAACTGTCCAAAATATTTAACAAAAACACTGTCAAACTATCGTACTCATGTATGCCCAACCTCAAAAACCTGATTGACGCATCCAACAAAATGAAAATCAACACAGCAAAGAAGGGTGAAGAAAGGAAATCTTGCAATTGCACGAGAAAGGAGCAGTGCCCACTAAACAATAAATGTCTCCACAAAAACATTGTATACCAGGCTACTGTAACATCAGAAAATGAAAAAGAAACATACATAGGGATCACTGAAAACCACTTCAAAACCAGATATGCAAACCACAAACAGTCATTCAATAAAGAAAAATATAAAAACCAAACAGAACTGAGCAAATATATCTGGAAACTTAAAGATGCAAAAACAAGCTACAATATATCCTGGAAAATCATAAAAAGAGCATCACCATACAGCAATGTTTCAAAAAGGTGCAACCTGTGTTTGACTGAAAAATGGTTGATACTATGCAAACCACACTTGGCAACTTTGAACACCAAAACAGAAATAGTAAACAACTGCAGGCATAAATGGAAATCGTTGTTAGTGAATACACCCAAAACAAAAACCTAAAAGCCCCCAAAAAACACGTGCAGCCAACCCGCACGTGCAAACAACCGCAAACGGGAACCCACACGCTATATAACATCGGCGGTGGGCAAATCAAAAACATCCTGATGACAGCACAGCAAGCTCGAAACAAATTTGTAGAGTTTTAACCCCGAGTTTTAACCTTCCTTTTTAAACATCATTGACAAATGTTGCTCCCCAAGGGGTCGAGCACTTTTAAAATCATTTTAGGCTCTTTGGCTATATTCATCTATATATATATATATATATATATATATATATATATATATATATATATATTATAATATATTATATATATATATATTATATATATATATATATATATATATATATGGTATCTGACCAGGAGTTATATGTTAGTGAGTTTCCTCCCCATTACAGATTGTCTCCCCCTTTGGAGACTATAAGCTTGCTGAAGGCTCATTTTTAGAAGCATTTACTTTATTTTTTCCTCATTCACCCACTCAGGCACACACTGTCAGTTAGGCAGAATAATCTACCACTGCAGATATGAATGCGTATCTCCCCTATTTCTTCAATCTAAGACATAAGAGCAAGCTTTGTTTATAATGGAATATTTCTTGCAGTCATTGCAACACCAAGCTGTTCTGTAAGTTGCTGGAATGGTGCTCGGTACTTATCCTCGGAATTTATTAGTTAACTGTAATTTAGTCCCTTATGGATTCATTCCAAGAACTGGCCCTCAGTACTTGTGTCTTAAGAGGTTATGTTTTTATATTTTCTACTTTTCACACGAAAATGTAGTTTGTTTTGCTATTTCATGATTTTCTTTTGCTTCTTAGGTGGCACCTTTGGTTGCTTTTTTGAAAACTCAACAAACATACTACGGTATTGCACACCAGCCTTTTTCTGGGATAGCATTCTTCTTAAAACCGAAAAGGTAGAGGAGTCAAATTACCACTTTCCGCGGTCACTGAGGAGAAACCATCAGGTTTCGAAATATCGGTATCTGACCAGGAGTTATATGTTAGTGAGTTTCCTCCCCATTGGAGATTGTCTCCCTTTGGAGAATATAAGCTTGCTGAAGGCTCATTTTGAGAAGCATTTATTTTATTTTTCCCCATTCACCCACTCAAGCTTATACTGTTAGTTCAGCAGAGTTATCTACCACTGCAGATATGAATGCTTATCTCCCCCAATTTCTTCAATCTATGACATAAGAGCAAGCTTTGTTTATATATATATATATATATATATATATATATATATATATATATATATATATGTGTGTGTGTGTGTGTGTGTGTGTGTGTGTGTGTGTGTGTGTGTGTGTGTATGGTTTCCACTATGGTTGTACACACGCCTACAGCAGTTTTAATGCTTCGTTAACGAAAAAAAAAAAAAAAAAAAAAAAAAGAACGAGATAAATCTTTCAAAACGCTTTACACAATTCACCCAAGCAAATGATATTTCACGACAAGGACTTATTCCCAAGAATCAATTCACTGACCAAGAAGGACTGTTACGAGTTAAGAGCACAGTACATAACTCGTTCGCATCAGGCCGAACATCACGACTTTCTTGTGCGGAAAGCTTCCTCTACTTCGCTTAGCTTAGATGCTCCCGCGTCTTTTGACGCATGATGCAGTCAAGGCTCTCCACCGTGTACGGTCCTCAGCCAGTCTCCTGGTGTCACTCCATCCTCTGTCAACGAGTCTGAGGTCTCTCTCCACTGTCTGCCGCCAACTCATCCTGGGTCGTCCTCTTTTTCTCCAGCCTGCTGGGGTCCACTTAATGGCCTGGTTTGCAGGTCTTGATGAGGGTAATCTCCAGACATGACCCAGCCAGCGGAGGCGCCGTCTGTAGATTATGGTTGACATAGGGAGCTGTTTGAACTTCTCCCTGACCTCTTCATTTGGTACAAAGTCTAATCATTTGATGTCCAAGACCTTACGTAGGCACTTGGTGTCAAAAGCGTCGAATTTATTCTCCTGGACGGTCTTCAGTTGCCTGGTTTCACAGCCACGTAACAGCGTAAAAATCACAGGATGCAAAGCATACAAACGTACTCCCAGTACAGTAGTACAAAAGAGAATATATATATGTAATAATATATGTATAATGTAATAATATATGTATAATATATGTAGTGACAAAAGACAAAAAATGCTACTCTCCCTGGCGGGGAAATGATTCCAGGGCTCTCGCGTGACAGGCAGGGATAATAACCACTATACTACCGAGGAGCATAGACAACCTGGTTACACCTAAGTTTATAAACCGTTATTGCTTGAACTGTACATCACAAAATTATCATTTATAGCCGTCAGTAACGGCCATTCTGGTAAACTAAAACATCGGGCATCACCCGTGACCCATAATGAACATGTCTACAAATTGTCGGAACGATCAGTCCAGTGAGTGGAACACATTTTGACCACGAACAGACAGACAGACAGACAGACAGACAGACAGACAGACAGACAGACACACACACACACCAGAGCATTTCTTTGTTCCAATTGTTAAAGTACTCCCTGTTCTGTAAAAACTGGGAGTACAATACAAAAAACCTCAATTTGATTCCAAGGGAGAATTTCCTGCTGTTCCATATTTTGTTAAGCTGATTGAATGCCGATGTTACCTTGCCAGTACGACACTTCAGTTCATGGTCGAGATCATTGGCGTTGTTGAGGGAACTGCCTAGGTGTGTGAAGTTCTCCACTTCTTCCACTTGTTTTTGGTCGATAAAAACGTCTGTTGGCATTTGCTGTTTACCGGTCAGCATGTGTTTTTAAAAGTCTTTTTGTCAGTGATAATGAGGTCAGTGTTGCCTGCAAACTTGCTGATAGTATCTACAAGCACCTGCCGATCTTGAGTGGTGCTTGGAAAAGCGGCAATGTCATCGGCAAAATCCAGATCTGAGAGGCCGTTTCCTTCTGTGCCCTTGATTCCTTTTCCGTGGGTCTGCAGACTCCCACTAAAAAGAAAAGAAGTGCAGAGGCAATCTTCTCCTTTTCCTAGTCAATGCATAAGAAGTGGCACGAGTTTTAAATATGTACAAAATATTATCATGTGACTCACCAAAGGGAGAACGTTGGATAATATGAGGGGCTTTAGGTGTGGAGGAAGCACCAAATTGATGTCATTACCAGCATCAATATCAACAGTCTTCTATGTACAGGTTCAGGTTTCTTCATTTTGAATTCAAGTTGTCTCTGTTTTGTTTTCTGTTCTTTTTTTCTAACACACGCACGCACGCACGCACGCACGCACGCACGCACGCACACATACACACACACATGTTTATAATGCATCATTTCTTCTTATTGTTTGAGAGAATGTTATGCCTTGTGTAGGTTACACATTCAAAGACATTGCTTGCCATCCATGATTTTAGTTTCCATTTGCTTACTCCTACGATCTATGTTGTTTGACATTGTTGTGAGGGCTTCAAATCTTCTTCAAGAAGTGGTGGTGGTGGTGGTGGTGGTGGTGCTAAAAATGGCCGCGCCCTCCATCGACCTTCAACCACGCTGATCACGAAAAGTGTGTGAAATGGGAACACTGTAGAGTATCCATGGAGACAACAATGTCACATTCGCTAACTGTATTGCTGGATCGTTCAAGAAGTCGGAATGTTAAAAAAGTAAAGGAAAAAAAAATGGAACAAAAGAGGTAAAGAAAGAAAGAAGCTCACGTGACCCGTGAGATGTGCAGAATGCCAGCTTCTGTGAAGTCAGATAGAAGACCAGCAAAAACAAGACATAAGATGGGCATGTCTTGTATTATAGTAGAAACGAAGACAAACATGATTTTGCATGCAGTGGAGGTTTTCATTGACAAGAACATCAGGAACACTGCACTGTACTGGGATTCTGCCCTTTTCTTCCACGATCATGACAATCCTCATGCCAGCGAAACCATCCAACATCAAGGTAGTGCAAATAGATGCTCCTATATCCAACGATCATGATAACCAGATTGAAGAATTCTACTCTCAGTTCCGAACGCCCATCAACAAGGTTGATTAGAAAACCATTCTCCTCTTTTAAAGTGACGGGAATGCCAATACCAACTGGTATAGATGTTCAAAAAGACTGAAACACTATCTACATCCCCAGCTGTATTGAAACCGCAATGATAGGGAACTAAGCGTACTAGAATCTATCCGTGATATTGATCTACTCTTTTTCAACACTCCCGGAGAGCATGAAAGATCCCAACAATAGACATGACACTCGACTAATAATCAGTCTACATCCAGAAAAAAGAGAGTGAAACACAGTCATGCAGAATACAACTTTTACTTCAGTGAACAAAATTATCAAAGAAGCCATTGGAGGCCCCAGTTGGCCTACTGTTGCCGCAAGATCATGACCTCTGCGTATTCTCAAGATAGTGTGAACAAAACGGCATTCATATTTGGATGCTGATGTAAGTTTCTTGGGGAAAAAAGCCAATATGATGCTGTTACCACGTTTACAGTTTTTATTCCTTAAATGGCATCTGTTTGTGCCTGTCTATTCTACAGTTCCTCTAATCGTTTTTGTATATTCCCATGCCATATGTTCTCCACGGATTCTGTCACACATTGATACGATTGTTGCGGTTATCGCCAGTAGTTTTCAGTCACGACAGTTGCAGTGAGTTAAAGATGACAGCTTTTCTTCTTCTTCTTCTAGTCCAGTCATATTAGGTAAAATATAGAGGGCAACCCAGAAAAAAGGTTATAGTTTTCATATTTCGTACACTGATAGTACCATTATTGAAAATGAAATTCTGAAAGTTCCAAAAAAATCCAGTGTAAGCAACAGGGTTGAATATTGTGTCGAATATACCCCCGTTTTTTATCATCGCGGCAAAATATGCTGATAAGGGTTGGTTTGCTAGGAAGCAATATACTAAGCATTGGCCATAAAACTGTGTCCATTGTTTAAAAATAGCCTTAAATTTGAAATGTTGTAAGCAATAAACATACATATTAAGACTTAAATATGCTAAAAAAAAATAAAATAAATAAAATGATACCGATAGGATGCTGATATCACGTTAACTAAGCAATAAGTTAAAGTTTGTCTGGATGAAGAAGCATCACGATCAGAAGAAATTAAAGGTTTAATTACTACATTTTGTCCATATTTTAATACAACATCATGCTTTGTCTGTTCACAAGCTTGAAAAATGGACGGAATCTGCGTGTTCTGCAATGAAAGTTTGACCGAAGTCAACAGACCCACCTGTACAGTTTCAAGAGGACTCCAGACTATCATTGAAACACGTTTAGTGTACTGGGATGGGCTGCATAGTTGTGGTGAAGAAGCCAGTACATGAGTGGAAACAAACAAAGGAGCTAAATTTCGGAGAGAAATTTATGAGGTTAGAACCATTGAAATGAAAGAAAAGGTAACTGCCAGGGCTCTAGAGAGAAAAGACAAATGGGGTGAAATTGTTTCGGCACGGGCAAAGAGTGTTATTGACTTGGTGGCAGCTGAAGCGAAGTACCACAAACGGTACTATGCCAGATTTTTTTTTCAGACAAAGTCTCTGACAAAATCAAGGTCGTCCTGCGGATGCAGAAAAGGTAAGTGCTTTTGAAAAGCTTTGTGCATCTCTCTATGACAATGATGAATGTCAATATTCTTTTGCCGAGCTTGAAGAATACATGAATGAAAAGGAAAAAGAAACATACAGCGGGAAGCATCTAAAAGACAAGCTCAAAGCGACCTTTGGGGACAATATCACCATAACTGAGCTACCAGGTGAAAATGGAGTGGTGAGTTTCAGAGACACTGCACAACAGATTCCTCACAAGACCTGGTACACCGACAGGGTGTCTGACGAAAACACTGAACGAAAACGAATAGTTGAGACAGCAGCAGCAATCTTTCGAGAGGATATCAGGTCTTGCATCTTTGATTGTGATGCGTATCCAGCTGCCACTGAACTGCAAAAAACAGCTGGGACAATGGTCCCAGAAACACTGGCTTGTTTTGTTGATGGCGTCACGCAACCTCGAAAAGGAAGCAGCAAAAACACAGACCGAAAGTCTACAACTATCCAACATGCTATTGTAGCAGCATGCCGTCCAAGATCCTTTGTTTCTCCTATTCTTTCAAGTGTTGCCGTGTACATTCATAGAAAATATGGCCAGTGGTTAGAAAATGACATTGATCCAACCAAATGGGGGTGGCTTTCATCTTATGGCTCACTTCGACCTGTGCCCACAGAGTTGCCGTCGGCGCCTGATAAACTGTTACGCATCGTCTCCTGTGGCTGCAAGGCTGGCTGTACTGGCAGTTGTGGCTGTCGACGAGCAGGCATGCCTTGCTCCTCCATCTGCAGTTGCATGGGACTGACCTGCACCAACACCCTGGACCTCACCGAGTTCTTGGAAGACTAATGGCAAGAATGGCAGATTCTTGCGAGACAGTGAAGTTGGAGAACAATGGCAATAGAGACATGAAAACAAAGGTTCGATTTTCAATAATTGTCTGTTTATTTTCTGCATTTTGCATACATGTGCTCCTGTCAAAATGCTATCATTAGAGAGATAAATGTGTATTCTTCAATTTTTTCATTTGATTTGAGCTCTTATTTAGTTACCTTTTGAATGACTTAGGATATTCTATTTCAAGGCCTTATTTTATATGCTCAAAAAGAAAGGAAGAAATAACTATGAGATTTTTGGGGGGACTTTCCACACAACATTGTACGACACGTCATCTGTATGTGTACAAAAAATGAAAACTATAACCTTTTTTTTAACCTTCATGCCTAATATCCCTGGACTATTCTTCATCTTCTTTCTGGTCAAGACACTGCAGATGCCAGCTGCCAGCTTCAGGCACAGCAACTTCCAGGCTACTGTACTCTTCTCTAAATCACCAGGAACCCAGTCGTCGCATTCCATCGTTTTGTAACTGGTCGTCAGTCAACAGACTGTCAGTATTGCCTTTTTACAGCTTGTGCCAGTCAGTATCACTTGTGTTCTACAGATTGTCACTGTCAGTGCTGTTTGTGTTCTACAGATTGTCACCGTCAGTGTTGTTTGTGTTTCACAGATTGTCACCGTCAGTATTGTTTGTGTTCTACAGATTGTCACCGTCAGTGTTGTTTGTGTTTTACAGATTGTCACCGTCAGTGTTGTTTGTGTTCTACAGATTGTCACCGTCAGTGTTGTTTGTGTTTTACAGATTGTCACCGTCCGTGCTGTTTGTGTTTTACAGATTGTCACTGTCAGTGTTGTTTGTGTTTTGCAGATTGTCACTGTCAGTGTTGTTTGTGCTTTGCAGATTGTCACTGTCAGTGTTGTTTGTGTTTTGCAGATTGTCACTGTCAGTGTTGTTTGTGTTTTGCAGATTGTCACTGTCAGTGTTGTTTGTGCTTTGCAGATTGTCACTGTCAGTGTTGTTTGTGCTTTGCAGATTGTCACTGTCAGTGTTGTTTGTGTTTTGCAGATTGTCACCGTCAGTGTTGTTTGTGTTTTGCAGATTGTCACTGTCAGTGTTGTTTGTGCTTTGCAGATTGTCACTGTCAGTGTTGTTTGTGTTTTGCAGATTGTCACCGTCAGTGTTGTTTGTGTTTTGCAGATTGTCAAAGTCCATGCTGTTTGGATTTTTGTCATGCTTGTTAGACCAGAAGGGGATTGTCACTCTCAGAGCTGTTTGTGTTGTCGTCATGTTTGGTTTGCATGTTGTGGGGACAGTAGGTGGATCCTTACTGGACGCACTGTCAAAACAGGGATACAACGCATTCTGATTGGCACAATGAATGACAGTTTATGTCATTGAATAGAAATGAACTTGCTATCTGAGCTTCTTAACTATCATCCCTTTTACACCAACAATAGGCCATTATGCAATTGATTGCGTACCTGTTCAGGCCACCTCTGTGATTCAGAAGTACCCATTTTTTATCACAGATTTTCTATGGTGAAAGTACACCTAGTCAGAACACCTTAATGTTCTGGGGAAAATCCGTCCACACTGTTCCTTGTAGAATGGTTTTGGCAATTCCTGTTGATCTTGATACACAACCATACTATGTCATTTTCCTTCCTTTCACTGAGGACAACAGGTCTTACTATGGTAATCTGGTCTTTGTATGAGATGCCAAGAATGTTGCGAAAAAATCTCATCTTTAAATGCCTGAATCCCTTTTCTCAAGTTCAACTGTCCTAGTGCAGCTGAATCGTGAAAACTTGCACAAAAGTATCAAAATAGAATAGCATGTATTTGCTTTTTTATTTGTTACAGACGCTTTGGATTCTGCGAAGATTGCTTTGCTATCTGAAACAAATGTTTTAAGAAAAGATATAAGCGGATTCGTTTAATGTGGTCAGCGATTGTAGTCAGTATGGCACAAAGGTTGTGCTCATGTTTTGTTTTTTGTTGGTGTAGGTTTTTCTTTTTTCTTTTTTTTTTTTTAAATTTTTACTACCGCTGGAACCAAGAATAGCAAAACTGTACTATTTGTTATGACTAGTACAGAGCCATGTGGGTCAATAATTGATTGAAACATTATTTTACATTGACCATCCCATGCAACGTTATGGGTTTTTTGCCTGCTTGTTTGTTTGTTATTTGTTGTTTTGTTTTGTTTGTTTGTTTTTGTTTTGTTTTGTTCTTTTTAATGAAATAAATCCTTTAAAGTTACGCTAGAGAGAGAGAGAGAGAAGAGAGAGAGAGAGAGAGAGAGAGAGAGAGAGAGAGAGAGAACGAAACATTTCAATCGGTATAGGCCATGGCCCCTTCCGATGGGTACAACATAACAATAACAATCCGTGTACAGTTAGGTAACATAATATAGTTGAACAGTGAGAAGCTGACAGATATGCACGCGAACTGCACACAATGAAAGCACATACGCTCTTCAGTACTTGTTCATTTTCATTTACTAGGAGCAAAGCAGCTCGAAATTTAGCAAGCGTTTTCAAAGAATTTCCAGGGAATGCATATATATCGTAAATCCTTCAGCACAGGACAACAAAGTAGGAGATGCAATTCGTCTTCATTTGCGTTTTTGCATAAAGAACACAGGATACTAACGTTATTGGTATATCGATACTGATGAGTTTTAATGTCTGGAATTCGTAATCTAAATCTTGTCAGATAACTTCTAATATGCCTGTCAATTTTAAGTGAGAGATTTTTTTTATATCTAACATATGTCTTAAAAGTTCTATAAAAATGAATATCTCTCACTGTTCTGCATGTTTGCATGTCAATTTGCCATCGATTATCAACCAGTCTTTGCCGAAGCTGCTTCAAAAACGCATTTACATTTCCCAACCCCTTGATTCATCCAAACAAACCCAAATCCATTATGAAACAAAGTCTCGAACACCTGACACCCACGATCTTTTACCACGCGATTCCAATCCCAGCAACACCTTTTATGCTTTTAGTGGTGATCTGTCATCATCCATATGAACAATCTTCATCCATTATCTGATGCACTGCACAGAAGAATTGATATAGATTGGATAGCGGTTTGTTTCCCCATAAACACATTCGTTAGATGTCTTAAAGTGAACCCCTGTAAATACTATGAGAGCAAACAAATGAACTCTTTCTACATGAACAGCAGATTTATCCAGGCCCCAGATCTCAGTGGTATACTGAGCAACCGGTTGAACCTGAGCATCAAAGAGCTTAAGAAACACTTTCAAGGAATTATTTTTCAGCATGTATAATTTCTTCAAGATGCACAATAAAGAGTTTTCCCCTCTGCTTGCTAGATCCCGAGAAGCGACTGTAAAGCTTAAGCCTGTAGAGAAAATATAGACCAAGGTATTTATAACAATTTACAACAGCCATCCTCTGTGCATTAAAATATCATCTTTCACTTGCTGCCAAGCGACCTCCTTTTTTGAAAACCACAATAGTACTCTTTTTCATATTTTCTTTTAGCTGAGTTTAGAAGCTGCCTGGCACACATTGTTTAACTGAGTCTGGAGGCCAGTTGGAGTCTCAGGTAATAAGACAATATCATCAGTAAGTAACACAATAGACAATTCAATAAAATCAGGAGTACGTGTTGCACTGTGTCTTCCTTTTACTATAATTCCTAAAAGTAATTCGTTTATAAACAATGAGAAAAGAACAGGGCTACAAGCATCACCTTGTTTTACTCCTTATGTACATGAAATATAGTCAGTAAGTTCCCCACCAGATCTTGCTCTTGCTTTAACATTATTGTACATACTTTTAAAACATTGACATAGTTTGCCGTTGATGCCATTCTTTTTCACTATTGGCCAGAGTAGTTTTCTAGAAACAGAGTCGAACGCTTTCTCAAAATCAACAAAAGCTACATATAGCTTACGATTATATGAAACCTGCTTTGAACTAAAGCCAAAAGGGTGAACATGTGATCTACAGGGGAATGATTCTTTTGAAGCCAGCTTCGTATTCACCTGTAATGCTCTTTTGATCGGTCCATTTTTGTAATCTGTTGTTTGTAATAGAGCTGTACAATTTGCTTCTTATATCAGACACCAAGATTCCTCTGTAATTGCCAGGATCATTTTCGGTAGCTTTCTTAAATGGTGGGATGATGATCGATTCGGACCAGCTTTCAGGATACAGTCCTTTATCAAAAGAGTATTGAAAAAAAATAGAAAGAACTCAATCACGATACCACCACCATTCTTAAGTCGCGGACCCGCAGATTTTCCATTCTTTATTATTTTTCAAAGCAAATAGAATCTCCTTTTTTGAGATGGAACTATCCAAGTAGCTTGTTTCATTAATTTCTTCTGTGTTTGCTTCATTGCAATTATCATATTCCAACAGATTTTTGAAATGCTTGTACCACTCTTCAGTAGAAATACTAGTGTGTATATGAGATGTCTTTACAGAATGTCACGGACAAACATTGTATGGGGGCCAAGTGGATTTTTTTCTCTCCTCTCGGTTACATGTCAGTTCCTCAAGTTTGTTAAGACACAAGAAGCGTGTCGTCCGTGATTTTTTTCCTCCTCCCATCCTCCAACAGTTCGCTTTAAAGCTTTTATTTTCTCTTAACCTACCATGAGCAAGGCCATCTCGTGTAGATCCTCTGGATGTGTTTTGCACGTGGTGCAGCGGCTAGTGTCATGTGTCACCTTTCGATGGGTGAGGTGTGTTACCTGGCATGGGACTGGAGGAGAGGAGATAGAGTCACTGGAACCTTGACTGCCGCGTGGGGAGAACTCCTTTCTCTGCCAGCTGGTGTTTTCTCTTAGGTCTCCCAGACGTGGTCCTCACTTCGCTGTGGGACGCTTCAGTGTTGGTCGTAGGTGTTCACCTTCGTTGGGCCGGAACGACGACCAAGTTTTTCATCCCCAGTCTACCGGAAACCGGAATAGCTCAGTTGGTAGAGCGCCTGACTCGTAATCTTGGTGATCCTGGGGTTGCGGGTTCGAACCTCCGCCGGGGCGTTTCGGTACAGGGGATTTTCCCCTCGCAGTTAACATTGGTTCTGACTCCCTTTTCCCATTACAGTCCTTCGAATGAGACTATAAACCGAGGTTCCGTGTGTGAACGCATGCATAACATCTTGCACACACGTAAAATCCCATCACCAACTTTCGGAAGAGTAGGCCAGATTTGGCCGTTGGTATGGATGACACGTTAACACATAGCATGCACCCTGCGTGAGAAATATAAAAGAATGAAGGAAGTAAGGAAAATGAGTGATCGATATTGAACGATACTGACGGGATGACACGGAAACGACTGAATGAAGCGCCAGCTGGCAGCTCTTCAGTCGGCACTACCCAGGTAGGCATGCCCGTTGTGTAAACGAGTGTTGATTGTAAAGCGCTTAGAGCTTGGCCTCTAGCCGAGAATAGGCGCTATATAAGTATTCATTATTATTATTATTATTACAAGCCGTTATGGTAACTACTTTATCTTTTTCTATATTTAAGATTTAAACTTGCAAATTTTCGCGTTTGAACAGGCGGCTTCAAAAGTCATATTTCATTTAAATAGCACTTCGACAGGTGTTTGTTATTGAGGTTATAACTTTTCCTTTTCGGAGCGAACATATCGAAATTCTGACCATTTTGTATGCGAAAAAAATGTATTCGTTGAAAATCGAGCTTTCAAATTATCATTGCTCAATGTTTCATTAGCTACCTTGGGCGGGTAGTTTTGCGCTTTGATTATAATAGAAAGCAGGGTTGTCGGAAATCAAACTCGCCGTTTTGAGCAAGTTTTCGAATGGAGACAACCAGGCTTTTTAATGGCTGCTAGGTCGTACTTGTCTCCCCATTTTTGCCGCTAAATTAATGTTGTGCATTTGGTCTTCTGTCACTGAGTCGAGTCGCGGGACGTTGGTAGCGTGTGTACGTTACAATATTTGCGCTGAGGATGAGGAGTCCTTCCTGTCGCGCCCCTGCCTTCTGGCCCCGCTTGGCTCGTACTTGTTTGTTTGTGGTGTGTCAGGAAAGTGAATGAAGAATTACTTCTTTTTTACCCCTTTTATTTGCTTGTAAAGAAATTTACAAATGGAAATCTCGAAAAAACAAACAAAAAAGAAAACAACAACAACAACAACAACAACAGCACTACAAAAACAAAAATGACAGTGATCTTATCTTACATAAATACATTACAAAGCTGCAATAAGTTCGCAAAAAGAACAGCGATTCCTATTTAAGATATAAAATATTACAAAAAGAGCACAACATTGTGTCTACACTGTCGGTGTCACACATTAAACTTACTATTTTGGAGCGTTTTCCGTTTTTTTTTCAAAATCAATAGTCCAGAGAGAGAGAGAGAGAGAGAGAGAGAGAGAGAGAGAGAGAGAGAGAGAGAGAGAGAGAGAGAGAGAGAGAGAGAGACAGAGAGAGACAGAGACAGAGAAAGAGACAGACAGACATACAGACAGACAGAGACAGAAAAAATAACAACACAACCCTAGATTCCTAAAGTATTCTATACAGAAGCATAGAATCGACATCAACAGTTCAAATAAATTAGTTAACCAGAAACGACGGTTGACTTTTAGCTGCCACGCCAGGCTTTGCTCAGGACTACACATATGCATACACGTGCGCGCGCGAGCACGCGCAAACAAATCTTAGTTTCAATAAAGAAAAAATTCATATTGTTGCCATTTGTTTGCAAAATCAACATAGTTTCAAATTCATTTTTGCAATGCATTTTTCTACTTGGTATTTGGTTTTTAAATATTTCCTGAAGACAGGAAACAGAGGAAGCACCTTTTCAAGTCTGGATTTTATATACAAAGAACTTTGCAGAGATAATAATGTAATCGAGTATGATGTCAGTTTTTATCCGAGAGTCAGTGCCAAACAGAACAAGTTCCTTTGATAATACGATTTCAGGTACACTAGAGCAATTGTCTTTTAAGAAATTCTGAAGGTCAGTCCAAAATGTGTTGTCACGTCGCATGTGAAAAATACATGATCTATAGTTTCCTTTCAGACTTACAAAAAGTTAACATTTGTTATTTTTCAACAATGTTCATTTTTTAAGAACAATATTTGTAGCCAGGATCCTGTGAATTAATCTTATCTGAAACCATTTCAGTTTAATTTCTTTTATTTTGTGTGTGTGAAGAAATATATTTTTCCAGTTCATTTCTTTACCTATTTCATTGTTCCATTTCTCACAGCACCTTGGCTGTGAGTTATCTGCATTTAAGATATCATAATAAAGTCGAGCTCTTCTTTGCGCTCCAGATGATACTGAGAGCTTTTTCAGTGGGCGTAGGCATATTACTAGTAAATCTGATATCTTCGTTTGAATATATTTTCTGACAGATTGTACACAACCTAGGTATAGCATAAGGTTTGTTTGAACGGTATGCTTTGCTTGAATTCTTCAATATGTCATGAACGACCCTGCTTGGTTTATTAAATCCGCAATAAAGATATACACGTTTGTCTATCCAGTCCTTGAAACATATACTTTTCCCGTCTATTTTAATGTTTTTTTGTAAAAATGTTTTCAGCCAAACAATCACTAAAGGGTCCTCAATACTTACTTTGTCCCCCAAAGATTTTATATGCTTGGAAAGTGTCATTCCAAAAGGGATTAGTCTCTTTTTCGGCTCACTGGTAAAGCATAACCATATTTGTCGAGATATTGTACCAAAGGATACGTTGTTTCTATCACAGACTTCCATTTATGATTACTAAATTTAAGTTTTCTGATCCCTGTAAGTTTCAAAGCCATTATCATGTGTTTAAATGAAGGTATACCTAATCCTCCATTTCTAACATTTTTCACTGTTGTTTTTCGGGCTATCCTATCTTGTTTGTTATTCCATACGAATTAAAAGCATTGCTTTTGAAGCTAATCCATAAAACTGTTTGGTGGATTAGGTAACAAGATCCAAAGATAATCAATTTTGAGAGAATCAGTGATTTTAAAACGGCTACTCTGCCAACAGGTGTAATAACTCTCTTACTCAAGGCGTTTTAATAACGATTTATTTCAAGACATTTGTCTTTGAAATTCAGTTCTATGCAGTGTGATAGTTCTGGGGTAACCAAAATTTTCCCAAAGGGTCTTAAACTGTTTTGGATTCCAGTTTATTTTTAGGTGGGGCATAATATCTAGTCTTTGAAACCACTTGCTTCCTAGCCAAACTGCCTTCGTTTTTTTTCGATATTCATGTGCAACCCAGACACATTTCCGAATTTGTCTAAGGTCTCTACTGATGTTCAAATGATATTCTGTCCCCTTCGTTTGTCAACTGTGTATCGTCTGCAAACTGAGAGAGCTTGTGTTCAGTTTGGTTAATGTATATTCCCTTTATGTTTTTATTTTCCCGAAAAGAATTACATTTATGTTGATTTGGATTATTGGTCTCTTTGTCATCAATTTAGGAAGAACAAATAAGGAAAAATGCAGACGAAAGTTGCTCATTATCATATTATTTTCCATGCGAATGAAAAAGTGTTTATTCACTATGCAAATAAAAAAAAGTTTGTTCATAAAAGATATGTTGTTAATTGGAGTGAAATATTGACTGATGTCCCCCTATAGAGCCACCCAAATGTTGATTGTCTATTGATGATGGTTGAGAGATGTTACAAAAATGCGGAAGGTGAAGGATGTGCGCCATCTTTTAAAGCCAGCTGTAGCTAAGGAACCAGTATGTTTTGGGGGTTTGTTTTGTCAAAGCTTTTTGACTACAGGATAGTCTAGACCAGCCGAGTGTTACCTCTTGCCACTGACGTTTTCACTACAACGCCTACCACCACCACCACCACCCCCCCGCCCCCCCCCCCACACACACACACTTTCTCTGACAAAGGACAGCCTGTATGTTAAATGACAATACGAGATATTGATCACTGCCATAGTTTTTGTTTGTTTGTTTCTTTCTTTCTTTCTTTTTGCATCCAGTATCCCAGGAACAGCCTGTGGGGGTCACCATAGACGAGCTGGAGTGCGGCCAGTAGATGCCACCAGTATCTGGCGCAACTCGTGAAGAATCTTCACCCCTGCCTCGAGTCGACAGTCCAGTAGCGCTACCCTGAGCAGATCTCCTGGACCACCCCTGGAGCCAGTGTTACGCCAGTTCAAGTGTGATGAACCTTTAAAGGAACTGTCAGTTGTGTGGGATGGAAGTGGCATAGGCGCTGGAAAGTCTGGGAGGTGTGCTTTTTTCTTCTTGTGGATTTAAAGAAGTTTTTTTTTTCTTTTGATTTTTTTCTCTCTTTTGTCAAGACTGGAAAACTAATTCTGTGATGTATAGATCCTGTTATTCAATGTCGATGTAGCCGGGTGCTACCAGTGTATATATTTCTTTTAGTTACGTTTCGTGGATAAAAATGGTTTGTTCAAGCGTTATCTTCCCCCTTACCGCCCTTGGTTGACTCTCATTTTTTATTGTGAAAATTCTTTACATCATAAATACCTCAGAACCCACATAGGTGTATATACGTCGCCGAAGTCGCAAAAAAATAACGTATTTTATTCATTACAACCGTACTGGGCTGAGAAGCCCATATTTTCTCTAAACTGGTATTTTGCACGGGCAATCTTGGCACCATTTTCAATTGTCTGTCGAATGAACATTGAATTATTCTTGATTTTACAGAAAGAAAGAGAAAAACCGAAGAATCTGAAGATGCATGTTAAAAGTAATGTCCATGAGCTCTCATTTCGTATATCGCATGCTTAGGATCTTTTCCGTACAGGCTTGCGACTACACGAAATGACTGACGACGCCGGTTCCCTTGAGCAAGTCGCCTTCTTCGTTCATTGTCAGAGTTTTGATCCAAATTATCAGTCTACGAAATTCGGACTTCCCGATCGATATCTTGCTATGACTCCATTTCAGTTATGAATACAACTGAAAATGTGTAGAATTTATTATTTAACAGACCATTTCAACAGAGTATTTTTCAGTTGAAAATGGTGTCAAAAGTGAAAAGTCAGCTGTGTTTTCTAGGTGTTTTTTTTTAATGTTGTGCGCATGCGTCAAGATGGTCGGCTTTTCAAATAGCTCGTCGTAATTGTGACATAAAATCAAAGAAAATCTACAGTTGGCCATCAAAAACTTTGTTGTTTGGAGTCTAAGTAGACACACATTGGTGTGCAGAAAACAAACAGTCAAGATTCTGTGGCTATTTTTTCTAGTTTGAAAAATTCTTGGACTTCACTTCATAACCGTTGCCGCGTTTGCGTTGATGCATGTTCAGTTTAGACTTGCTTTCATTTTAGGTTTCATTTTTGTTTGAATTACAGTGACAAATTAGTAATAACTAAATTAATCTATTCTTTTGAGCACTGCACTAACGTAAGCCATTGCAAATCACCCAACCGCTAAAGTTTTTCATTTTCATTTTTATTTTTCTATCTCATTCAAAGTTCATGAGATATGTCTGAACAACGAAAGAAAGAGAGTAAAACCGGTACTGGTAGTACCAGCAGCACTGGCTTTGGTAAGCCAAAAGGCTCGGCATCGGGCAATGGTGGAGGTTCATACCAAAGGAAGAATAGTAGTCGCGGACGGTCCAAAGTGGCCAGGTCTGCATGGCAGTGCAACTACTGCGAAAATGCAGTAGATGAAGAGGAGGACTCCATTGAGTGCTTCGTATGTAAGAACTGGTGTCACTTTCGATGCACTGACCTGAACAAAGACACCTTTTACACACTCACTGACCCTCTGAATGCCAATATCCAGTGGGTATGCCAACCCTGCATGGATGACCAAAAGGAAATCCAATCCAAGCAGGACGCTAGACTGGATAAACTGCTGGATCTTATTCCGTTGGTTCATATTCTCAGTGCCAGGATCAAAATGATGGAGAAGGGGATGGGTAAAAGCTAAAAAAAAAGATTGAAGAGGTGGTTGAGAGAAAACTAGAAGAGATTATGGAGGAAAAAATGGAGATAGAGAAAAGGAAAAGGAATCTAGTAATCGTAAATCTGAAGGAGAGCGCAATAACGGACACAGAAGAAAAAAGGAAGGATGATCTGATGGCTGCCAAAACTCTGCTAGGTAAGCTAGTTGACCTGGAGGAAGATGAACTGGAAGAGCCCATAAGGCTGGGGAAAGAACAACTGGGGGCTAGGCCGAGAATGCTCAGGATCACAGTGAAAAGGGAAGAGTTAAAAAAGGAAATCATGCGAAAAGCCCCTGAGATGAACAAGGGCAAATCCCAAGGTGATACAAGATCTATATAAACGATGACTACACAAAGAACCAAAGAGACAAAAGCAGAGCACTCAGAGAAGAACTGAAGAGTAGAAAAGATGCAGGAGAACAAAACCAGGCCATACGAAATGGCAAAATAGTCACCATCAAATCAGGCCCCAAACAACAGAAACACGCAGGAAGTTGGTTCCTCGGGGCATTGACTCCGAAGAGAGCATGTATATACATAGTGTAAATAAAGAAAATTCAGATTTATTTCAAGTAGATTCTAATTTTGACGGATTATTAAACAAGAAAGATGAACTGCTTCCTAGAATTGATGATACTCATCCAAGTGTTATTGCCATAACTGAACTAATACCTAAGAATTAAAAAAAAATTGTGAGAAAGAGTGCTGTATTCAAAATTATGACATGTTCATCAACAGGGATCATCAAAGAGGTGTAGCCCTATATGCAGACAACAAATTGAATGCGCGTGAATGTAAAGATTTTGATGCATATAAATATCAAGAGAGTGTGTGGATTACTTTTGAATGTGAGAGTAATGGTAAAGTATTGATTGTATGTGTGTATAGAAATCCAAATACGAGTGCAGAGGAAAATAATAAGAAATTATTTGATATCTTAAAATCAGAAAATATGTCAAAGTACGACAGGATATGCATTATGGGAGATTTCAACTATCCAAATGTTCAGTGGGATGGAAAATGGACAGGTGAAAAGGCAAATGTTGTAATAAAACAGATACATGATGCATATTTAATTCAAAAGTTATCAACCCAACAAGAAGAAGACTAGGGCAAAATCCTACACTCGATGACTTGGTTTTGGTAAACGATGACAGACTCATTTCAGAGATTGTCCATCTTGATCCAGTCGGAAAAAGCGACCATGATGTCTTGTCATTCCATCTGAATTTAGATAAACAGAAAACTAAAGATCAAACAGTATATTGTTTCAATCTGAATAAGGGAAATTATTCAAAATTCAAAGGTATATTGAATGAACATGATTGGTCAGCTTTATCTGATATGAATGTAGAGGAAACTTGGAAGTATATAAAAGATGCCATACATGAAGCTATGGAAAAATGTATTCCCAAAATAAGGAAAAACAACAAAAAAGATATACCCCAACTTGGATGAATAAGAAAGCAATGAGAAGTATTAAAAAGAAATATAACTTATATAAAAGGTACCTAACTACTAAATCAGGTATTAATTATAGGAAGTACATATGTGAGAGAAATAAATGTACAAAATTACTGAAAATAACGAAAAGAGAATATGAACAAATGATTGCAAATGAGTGCAAGGACAATCCTAAATTATTTTGGAAATATATTCAAAACAAGTTAAAGATAAATACTAATATTGGTGTTCTAAATAATCCTGATGGCTCTTTAGCAACAAGTGATAAAGAAAAAACAGAAACTTTAAATAATTTCTTTTCTAGTTTATTTACACGGGAAGACAGGTCTAATATACCAAAATTAGAGGAATGTACATATTCAGAAGGTATATCTTTAGCAGAAGTAATAGCTACCCCCAAAGCAGTCAGAGATAAATTAATCAATTTGAACCCAAATAAGGCGCAAGGACCTGATCAAATTCCTCCAAAAGTCTTAAAAGAACTAAATGTTGAATTATCACTTCCCTTATGTATACTATTTAATAAAACGTTAGAAACGGGTATCTTACCTCAGGACTGGAAATTAGCGGGAGTAACAGTCATATTTAAGAAGGGGTCAAGGGCTGAACCAGGAAACTATAGACCGGTCAGCCTAACGTGTGTCATTTGTAAAGTATTGGAGAGTATAATTAGAGATTCAATGGTAACTCATTTTACAGATAATAACTTGTATGCAAAATGCCAACATGGATTCCGTAAGAAACGTTCTTGTGTAACACAATTACTTGAGGTAATAGACAACGTGACAAAGTTATTAGATGATGGTCATAATGTTGATTTTTTGCATCTAGATTTAAAAAAAGCTTTTGATACTGTACCACATGAAAGGTTGCTGGTTAAACTGGCTGCTTATGGCATAACAGGCAATCTACTAAAATTGATACAAGGTTTTCTATATGACAGAGTTCAACATGTAAGAATGGGTGAGGAAAGATCAGGTAAAGCTAAGGTTCTAAGTGGTATACCTCAAGGGAGTATCTTAGGCCCAATACAATTTACGGTCTTTATAAATGACATGCCATTATCATTAAATAGTGCTTGTAAAATATTTGCTGACGATACGAAACTTTATGACGACACATCCCATTCCGTAGACTTACAAAATGATATTTATAAACTCCAAGACTGGTCAGAAGTATGGAATCTGTATTTCAATGTATCAAAATGTGGTGTTCTACACATTGGTAAAAATAATCAAGAGCACACTTACTACATGAGGTATAATGATGGCTTACAGGAAATAACTGCACTAAAAGAAGAAAACGATTTGGGAGTGACTTTTGATACTATGTTGTCTTTTGACTTACACATAAATAAAATCAAGGCAAATCAAATGTTGGGAATAGTTAAAAGAAGTTTCTCCTACTTAGACAAGGAAAAAATCTTAAAACTACATAAATCCTTTGTTAGACCTCATTTGGAATATGCAAATACAATATGAAGTCCACCATTGAAAAGACAGTCTAAACAAATAGAAAGTGTTCAAAGACGTGCAACAAAGTTATTAAAAGAATGCAAAGATGTGTCATATGCACAAAGATTGAAATATTTGAATTTACACTCATTGAAAGGTAAAAGGACAAGGGGGATCTTATCCAGGCATATAAGATATTTAATGGTATTGATGACATAAGTATTGACTCACTGTTTATTCCTTCAAGTAACAACATCACAAGGAATGCTGAAGGCAAGATTTTTTTTTTATACAATACTACCGTAATAACAAAAGGGAAAAACATTTACTCACACCGAGTTGCCCCCTTGTGGAATGCACTTCCTGCTAACATAAACTTTGCACAAAATGCTAACTATTTCAAGAATTTTTTGGATGCAATACCCAAATTCAAAGAATTATTTGTGGATTGTGACGACTGAGGCCCATTTGAGGCTAAATACGAGATAAAATGCGCACAACACATTATGAAGTCAAAGAGGGGACGTATATAGGCCGTGAGGCCTAGGCAAATAGCCTGTCCCTATTACTACTACTACTACTACTACTACTACTACTAGTAATTTTTAATAACAAAATTCTCCACTTAGGCACTGTCTCGGAAAATGAAGTTTATATGTATGAAAAGAGTGAAATGCCAGCTCTTCATTCATTGTAAAATTATTTCACGCTCTTCAATATATTTTATTGAAGTAGAGGAAAATATGACGCAAACGCCTTAAAAAGTGGCTTCACTCTGGGACATTAATCAGCAATGATCAAGTACAGGAACAAAATTGTCAAATATGACTTACTGCATTTTATTCCATGGGTTCTGAGGTTTTCATCGATGGTAAATATGTGTTAATAGTTTGAACGGACAGCGAGCCAGACAACACTGAAGCTGCGATAGAAAACACACATTCCTGTTGGTTCCGGCCTCGCGACGCCCGTTTCGTCTCTGGCACCGTGTTGCTGGCTCTGCGGCCCGGTACATTTTTATAAAAGTAGAGCATTGTGTGAGAATGGATCAGAGTTCCCTGATGTGAGCGACTGGCGTGGAAGAAGAAAATAAAAAGAGAACTACACCTCGTCCTCCGTGTCTTCTTGACTGGCTGCTGTCGCTTGGCTTCTATGCATTACCATCTGCCTGTCTTCACCTGCACACCCCTTACTCTCCACCCCATCACAATTGGCGCTGTGAGCAGGACAGAAGGGACCAAGGAGACACAGCCCTAGAATGCAGCAGAATGGTACGCAGGAACCAGAGGACACGGGACAACAACGGCAACCAGGCTGCAAATATGGATGGGCAAGGAGGCCAGCCACCCGTAGCAGCACACCCTTCAGGTCTGCGCCCCCACAAGCTACGCAAGTTTACTGGGGAAGAAGGTGCAGAGGACTTCATCCAGGAAGCCACCCTGATGTTGAAACTACTACTCATGCCTGATCTCACAGCTGCTGGTTGGCTCTTGAGCGCCTTGGAGGGCAGAGCACGACAGCAAGTCCTGATCATGGAGGCAGAGGAGACAGACTCGTCTGCAAAGATCTTCGCCATCCTGGAACAGCACTGGAGCGAGCACAGGGACTCCACCGCCCTTGCTGGGGCGTTTTACAAACGCCAGCAAGGTCTGGCAGAGTCCGTGGCTGAATACGCCGCTGCACTCAGGGTTCTCTGGACGAAGACCAATGCAGCTGCAGCCAACACCCTCTCACCGGCCATGCTGAGGGATTCCTTCATCAATGGGCTGCATCCCCCATCCCTTAGGAGGGACCTGAAGCGTTTCCTAAGGGAGAAACCAGCCACCACTTTCCTGGAGGCAACCCAGTAAGCCCAGCGCTGGATGCGAGAAGACAACACGCCAGATCCCATCGTGCAGCAAGTAGTTGCAGCCAACAGCGCTGTGTCTTCCACTGGCTAGAGGCTCAGTTAACTACCCTCGCACAGCGAAACAGCATCCCTGAAACAACAGCTGAGGGAGCAGCAACAGCCTGCTCTCGTCGCAGCTCTCCAGACTTTAATGGAAACCTGAACCCACCCCACCTACAAAATCGTCGCCAGCCAGAAGAAGAAGGGGTCCAACATGCTGGTGGTGCCAACGCCAGGGTCACCGGGAAGCAGACTGCAGGGCCAAGCAGCAGTACCAACGTCGCAATAGGGCCCATGGTCAACCGCCAGCAGCCCCATGAGGAGCAGCAACAGGGAAACTTCTAACCCCCGTTGCCACCAATATGCAGGCAGCGGGGGGCAGGAAGAGCACCAGGCTTGCAGGGAACTGTCCAGCAGCCGACATCACCGTTAATGGAATGCCAGTGTCCGCCCTCCTCGACACTGGCAGTGAAGTCACCACCATAATGGAGACCTGGACAAGCCAACACTTGAGGAACCTGAGGCGAGAAGACTGTCATGTGAAACTGCGTGCAGTAAACGGGGCTGAGGTACCCTACCCTGGCCTCTACCTCGTCGACATGGTGGTCTTCGACACCTCTGCCTCAGTGTCCCCATTCTGGTCGTCAAGGAACCCACAGACCCGTTTATGCAAGACCGCAAAAGGCGGCTGCTGGTTCTGCTGGTTATGAACGTCCTCAGCCAATGTCAAAGCAAGTCCCCATCAGCACTACTCCTCTCCTAAAAGCCATCGCCCAACAGATCAGGAAACGGCAGCAGGACAAAGTAGCGCGTGACACGACCGCCAACGGATCCCAGTCTACTCCATAGCCACTGTCAAAGTGTCGAGTAGCCAAAGCCATTCGCCGCACCTCCTGGCCTCGCCCTTGTCCAGACTTCTCCCCATGGCCTGATGCTGATCCCTACATTGGTCAGCATGAAGTCATGTGAACGCTATGTCAGGGTAGCCAACCTCTCACCGGAAGACATATTTCTGCCAGGACCAACCTATTGCTGTCCTGGAAGCATCGACGCGGTGGAAGAGAACCACGGGCCACAGGTTACCATTGGCATCAACGAGCTGATCATCTCGGAAGAAGTCGTAAACCCTGCCCCTCCACCAGCCAAAGTCCCCTGTCTAGAGTTCGATGGCACCAGCAGTCAACAACGGCAGCTGCAGGAACTCCTGTCAAGAAGGTCACAAGCCTTCATGACTAGGTGAGGAAGATATTGGCTACTCCGATGCTGTTCTCCATCGCCTGAAGACCATGGAAGACGTACCAGTAGCCCAGCATACCGCCGAATCCGCCCTCACCAACTCCAAGAAGTGCAAGAGCATATCAAGGGCCTCCTGTCGAAAGGAATCATCACCAAGAGCCACAGCTCATATGCAGCACCGGTGGTCATCGTGAAGAAAAAAGATGGCAGCATTCGCCTCTGCGTTGATTACAGACGTCTCACGCCAAGACTGTAGGAGATGCCTTCCCACTGCAAGAATCCGATTCGCCTTGTAGCCGTATTGACCTGGCCCG
>CM031627.1:44930949-44940949 GCA_018398815.1 Conus ventricosus
GATGCAGAACCTTGGTCTGCCACAAGCACGCAAGTTACTGGGGAAGAAGGTGCAAGGACTCATCCAGGAAGCCACCCTGATGTTGAAACTACTACTCATGCCTGATCTCACACTGCTGTTGGCTCTTGAGCGCCTTGGAGGGCAGAGCACGACAGCAAGTCCTGATCATGGAGGCAGAGGAGACAGACTCGTCTGCAAAGATCTTCGCCATCCTGGAACAGCACTGGAGCGAGCACAGGGACTCCACCGCCCTTGCTGGGGCGTTTTTACAAAACGCCAGCAAGGTCTGGCAGAGTCCGTGGCTGAATACGCCGCTGCAACTCAGGGTTCTCTGGACGAAGACCAATGCAGCTGCAGCCAACACCCCTCTCACCGGCCATGCTGAGGGATTCCTTCAATCAATGGGCTGCATCCCCCATCCCTTAGGAGGGACCTGAAGCGTTCCTAAGGGAGAAACCAGCCACCACTTTCCTGGAGGCAACCCAGTAAGCCCAGCGCTGGATGCGAGAAGACAACACGCCAGATCCCATCGTGCAGCAAGTAGTTGCAGCCAACAGCGCTGATGTCTTCCACTGGCTAGAGGCTCAGTTAACTACCCTCGCACAGCGAAACAGCAAATCCCTGAAACAACAGCTGAGGGAGCGCAACAGCCTGCTCTCGTCGCAGCTCTCCAGACTTTAAATGGAAACCTGAACCACACCCACCTACAAAATCGTCGCCAGCCAGAAGAAAGAAGGGGTCCAACATGCTGGTGGTGCCAACGCCAGGTCACCGGGAAGCAGACTGCAGGGCCAAGCAGCAGTAACCAACGTCGCAATAGGCCCATGGTCAACCGCCAGCAGCCCCATGAGGAGCAGCAACAGGGAAACTTCAACACCCCGTTGCCACCAATATGCAGGCAGCGGGGGGCAGGAAGAGCACCAGGCTTGCAGGGAACTGTCCAGCAGCCGACATCACCGTTAATGGAATGCCAGTGTCCGCCCTCCTCGACACTGCAGTGAAGTCACCACCATAATGGAGACCTGGACAAGCCAACACTTGAGGAACCTGAGGCGAGAAGATGTCATGTGAAACTGCGTGCGATGTAAACGGGGCTGAGGTACCCTACCCTGGCCTCTACCTCGTCGACATGGTGGTCTTCGACACCTCTGCCTCAGTGTCCCCATTCTGGTCGTCAAGGAACCCACAGACCCGTTTATGCAAGACCGCCAAAAGGCGGCTGCGGTTCTGCTGGTTATGAACGTCCTCAGCCAATGTCAAAGCAAGTCCCCATCAGCACTACTCCTCTCCTAAAAGCCATCGCCCAACAGATCAGGAAACGGCAGCAGGACAAAGTAGCGCGTGACACGACCCGCCAACGGATCCCAGTCTACTCCATAGCCACTGTCAAAGTGTCGAGTAGCCAAAGCCATTCGCCGCACCTCCTGGCCTCGCCCTGTCCAGACTTCTCCCCCATGGCCTGATGCTGATCCCTACATTGGTCAGCATGAAGTCATGTGAACGCTATGTCAGGGTAGCCAACTCTCACGGAAGACATATTTCTGCCAGGACCAACTCCTATTGCTGTCCTGGAAGCCATCGACGGGGGTGGAAGAGAACCACGGGCCACAGGTTACCATTGGCATCAACGAGCTGATCATCTCGGAAGAAGTCGTAAACCCTGCCCCTCCACCAGCCAAAGTCCCCTGTCTAGAGTTCGATGGCACCAGCAGTCAACAACGGCAGCTGCAGGAACTCCTGTCAAGAAGGCACAAGCCTTCATGACAGGTGAGGAAGATATTGGCTACTCCGATGCTGTTCTCCATCGCCATGAAGACATGGAAGACGTACCAGTAGCCCAGCCATACCGCCGAATCCGCCCTCACCAACTCCAAGAAGTGCAAGAGCATATCAAGGGCCTCCTGTCGAAAGGAATCATCACCAGAGCCACAGCTCATATGCAGCACCGGTGGTCATCGTGAAGAAAAAAAGATGGCAGCATTCGCCTCTGCGTGATTACAGACGTCTCAACGCCAAGACTGTAGGAGATGCCTTCCCACTGCAAGAATCCAGGAATCTTTCGATTCTTGGTAGGCTCCCAGTATTCTCCACCCTTGACCTGGCCTCAGGCTTTCACCAGATCGCTATGCACCCTGATGACCAGCACAAGACGGCTTTCACTACCCAATTTGGCCTCTTCAAATTCACTAGATGCCCATGGGTCTCTCCACAGCACCTGCTACGTTCTAGAGACTAATGCAGACCACCATGTCGGACTTCATGTTCCAGTTCCTGCTGGTCTACCTGGACGATCTGCTGGTGTATTCGAAGACCTTCGAGGAACACCTGGAGAGTCTTGACCGCCTTCTGCAGAGGATAATCGACACTGGCCTGAAGTTAAGAGCAGACAAATGCCAGTTCCTACGTCGCCAAGTCAAATACCTGTGACGTACGATATCCGCTGAGGGCGTCAGCTGCGAAGCCGGCAAGGTAGAAGCTGTTCAAGAATGGCCCGTCCCGAAGACCACGACAGATCTGAGAAGTTTCCTGGGGTTTGCAAGCTACTACCAGCGGTTCATTCGAAACTTCGCCAGAATCGCCGGACCTCTCCATGACCTGGTGACAAAGGCTGGCAGCAAACAAACGAAGAAGACGATAGAGATATCTATGATGTGGGACCAACACCACAAAGTGGCCTTCGACAATCTGAAAAGGACCCTGACAATTGCACCGGTCCTGGGGTTTGCTGATTTCAATCCCCCATTCATCCTGGAAACAGACGCAAGCCACGATGGCCTCGGTGCCATCCTCTCCCAAGAGCAAGATGGACAACGTAGGGTCCTGGCCTGTGGAAGTCGCCGACTTTGCTGCACGGAGAAGAACGAAGCCAACTACTCCAGTATGAAACTGGAATTCCTGGCGATGAAGTGGGCCATCTCTGAGAAGTTCAGAGACTATCTCCTGGGCCCGAAATTCACCGTCCTCACTGACAAATACCCCATGTGTTCTATGACGGGCTCATCATGCGGTCAAGATGCGCGGTATAACTTCTAGCCCCGGGTGGGATCCTCGGAGAAACAATCCCCCTGTGCTCACAGGGCAGGACGTACGGGTCATGAGCTAAGGGTGAGGCACCCCAAAAGAAAACTCCAGCTGAAGACGGAGGTATCGGGCCACTGGCGCAAACTTAAACCACGATACCACGCATCCACGCTTCCATGATGATGCAGTCCACAGAATTTCGTTGTGGCGCTCGACCTTCGGAGACCCGCCGGGGAGGTCGGGAGCCGGGCCCTATGCCTCAAAGGGGCCCACCCCAAGCGGTCGGTGGTCAGACAAAGAAAACCTACATGCCAATGCGACGAAGAAGGAGACCTCATCCTCCTGGTGATGCCAAGCAAACAGTACCACCCAGAATGCTCAACATTCTCCAGTGGAATGCAGAAGGGGTGCATAAAAAGAAACTTGGCTTGGCAGAAAGGATGCATCAAGAAAATATCGATATCGCATGTGTCCAAGAGACACATTTGACCGTAAACCATCGCTTTCAAGTGAGGGGTTACGAGACCATCAGGTTGGACTGTGAGGAAAGAAGCAAAGGAGGGGTGCTTATCTTGGTGCGAAATTCCATCGCCGCACAAGAACTCAAGATCAACACCAATCAACAGGCAGAGATCCAAGGGGTTGATATTGTCCTTAAGGAACGCAACATCAGGATCTACAATGCCTATTGCCCTCAAGATCGTGATCTTTCCCTCACATACATGAACATCCCAGACAACAACTGCGTGGTGGTGGGTGATTTTAACAGTCACTCAGAGAGATGGGGCTATGAGGAGACGGACAAGAGAGGCGGAGAAGTTGAGGACTGGGAGATTGACACGCATCTTCATCTCATCAACCAAGAAGATGATGAACCCACCTTCTACTCTAGACGCTGGATGACCACATCAACACCAGATCTAGCGTTCGCCACCAACGACCTGTTCGTCAGGACCATAAGAACAGTCCTCAACCAGCTTGGAGGAAGTGACCACAAGCCCGTCAAACTCTCCATCAACCTCAACTTACAGTGTCCACAAGCAAAATGTTTTCCCCGCTGGAATTATAGAAAGGCGGATTGGACTCTCTTCGAGACCCTCACAGATACATACACAAAGCCAATCACATCAGGCAGAAGGACTCAAACAAGATGGTTCGAGACTTCACAAAGGCCGTCTTGAAAGCTGCTACAGAATCCATCCCAAGAGGAGCACGTAAAGACTACAAGCCCTACTGGACGGAGGAACTCCAGAATCTGGAAGATGTTGTTACGGAAGCCAGGGACAGAGCAGAAAAGCAGCCATCACTGGAGAATAACATAGCGCTGAAGGAAGTAACTGCCAGATACAAGCTGTCCTGCGCACAAGCTGCAAGAAAAAGCTGGCAAGAGAAAACTGAAAGCCTAAATCTCGACAGGGATGGCAGCAAGCTGTGGAAACTGGCTAGAACCCTCTGTAATGAAACAACAAGTCACACCACTATAACAATACAAGAGAATGGAAATTATCTCTCTGGAAAGAACGCAGCAGACCACTTCATAGACGTCTATGAAAACATCAGCAATCTAGAAGTCCCTCCTGAACATAGAGCTGCAGTGCTCAGGGCCCAAGGTGAACTTCATGAGGAAGAGCCCAAGAGGAAGTCATGATCACAGCTTTCACAGAGAAGAGCTGGAGGAAGCATTGCAGAGCCTCAGTCTGAAGAAGTCACCTGGACCAGACGGAATCACAAATGAAATGATTCTGCATCTTGGGATGAAGAGCAAAGCAGTCCTTCTAAAAATCTTTAACTCCAGCTGGAAGACAGGATCAGTACCACAGTGTTGGAGGGAAGCAGACATGATCCCCATTTACAAAAAGGGAAAGGACAAGTCGAAGGCTGACAGCTACAGACCCATCAGCCTTACAAGCTGTTTAGGAAAGCTGATGGAGAGACTTGTCAACACAAGGCTTGTCTGGCACCTTGAGGAGCATCAGCTGCTGAGCCCTGAACAGGCAGGCTTCCGCCAACACAGATCAACAGAAGACCAGATCACATTCATCACGCAAAGCATTGAGGACGCTTTCCAAGAAAAGAACACGCTTGCTGTCTGGATTGACATGGAGAAGGCGTTCGACAAAGTCTGGAACCGGAAGGACGGACTTGGGCTCAAACTACGGCGATGTGGTGTGTCTGGGAGGATGTACACCTGGATCAGCCAGTACCTACACAACCGCCAAGCCCGAGTCAAGATTCAGGGCCAGAAAAGCAAGAAGAAGGTGCTGAGACAGGGAGTACCACAAGGAGGAGTCCTTTCGCCAACGCTGTTTCTCATCTTCATCGATGACATCGTCAGAGAACTGCCAAAAGGGGTCAGAGGAGCAATCTACGCAGATGATCTGGTGCTTTGGTGCTCTGAAGAGTACACCACCACAGCACAGGTACGCCTCAGACTGCGCTCAACAAGATCAGCGACTGGACCAAGGAATGGCTTGTCTCTGTCAACTCAAGCAAAACAACCTACACAGTCTTCAGCCTATCCAGCAAGAAGCAAGAGGCGAAGCTGACACTGAACAACCAAAGGCTTGCAGAGGAACCCACACCTACCTACCTGGGAGTGACCTTTGACCGCAGGCTCACTTGGAAACAGCAGATCACCAGATGCTGTAGCAAGGCCAAGTTGAGACTGGCGATCATGAGGAAACTTGCGGGGACGGACTGGGGGGCTGACGAACGTATCCTGAAGAGAGACTATACAGGGAGAGTCCGACCTGTAGTTGAATACGGGACATCAGCATGGGCATCAGCTGCAAAGTCTAACCTCGACCATCTCAACAAGATACAGAACCAAGCTCAGCGTGTCATAACTGGCGCCATGAGATCCACCCCAATCCTGAAGATGGAAGAGACCACTGGGCTACAGTCATTGGAGGACAGAAGGGACCCCAAAGATCCTCATCCAAGCAGCAAAATTCAAACGCATTGAAAACCATCCAATGAACAACAGAATGAGCAGACCCACCAAGAGCCGGTTGAAAAGAGGCAGCTTCATCCACCAGTCAAGACGCCTTGAAAGACAAACTCCAGTCTTGATGGAACATGAAGCAAAGCCTATCCGGCAAATGTCACCCACCCATCTTGGAAGAGGCAGGTGTTCCCAACAGTCGTCACCAGCATTCCCGGAGTGGAGAAGAGAGGAATACAGTCAGACACCCAAAGGAAGGCTCTGGCCATGGAGTACATCTGCAACCAGTATCCCCAGGAAGACTGGACCCATGTCTTCACAGATGGCTCCGCCACATAGGCAACGAGGGATGGTGGAGCTGGAATCTTCCTCCGATACAAAGACGGAGATGAAGAAATTGCAATTCCAACAGGAAAATACTCCACCAACTTCCAGCTGAGCGAGAAGCCCTCTGTGAGGCAGCCACACCAGTCTTGCAGAACTCCAAAAGAACAACGGGGCAGGTGGTGGTCTTCTCTGACGCTCTCTCCGTGCTCCAAGCCCTCAAGAACTCCCGCTGCAAAGAACAGAACCATCTCACTTCAGCCCTTGTTGCCCTGAGTGCCAGAGTGGAGAAAGTGGTGATACAATGGGTACCAGCACACTGTGCACGTGGCATCAGAGGCAATGAAAAAGCGGACATTCTGGCAAAAGACGGTGCACAGAAGGAGCAGGCCAACAACCTGGTGTCATATGATGAAATTAAGACAATCATCAAGACACAACAAGGAATAAAATGGCGCCTCCTGCATCCCAAATACAACCCAAAAGACACATACCATTTGCTGGGACGACGGGAACAGGTCAAGATCTTCCGCCTGAGGACTGGACACAATCGCCTGCTCCACCACATGCACACAAAATTTGGCATTGGACAGAGTGGAGAGTGCCCTTGTGGTGAGGGACCAATGACAACTGACCACATCCGTCAAGTCTGTACGACGTATGCAGCATCCAGGAGAAAGTACTGGCCAATACCGACAGCAGTGGAAGCCAAGCTGTACGGCACCCTGGAGGAGCTGCGACGGACGGCAGCCTTCATCGAGGACACCGGGCTGCTCATCTAACGGGATGGCGAACGAGGAAGAAGAAGAAGACAGCATATCGCGCATGTCAACTCAATGGGTACCAGTCACAAACGTCTGCCATTTTGTCACTGATGACCAAAGTGATTTTGAGGAATCCTGCAGCTCTGGAGAGGAATGGACACCCCCTGTTGATGAAGACCAGGAGGATGAAGAGAAAAAAAAAAATGCAGGGTTGCATTTGAAAAGCGGTCAGTTCGAACGAAACACCAAACTAGTGCCATGAACAACACGCCGGCCGTCAATACCTAGCCCAGCGATGATGACAGCAACGATGACAGCGATGATGACCAACCTCTAGCAGCAATTTGCCGGCAGTTTACAACAGAAGATGATCTTTCACTTGCCAAACTGCTCAGAGAAAAAGCACCCATGAAGCTGAGCGTGTTCTTGGGAATGATTGGAGATGCCCTCATCACTGTCACCAAGAAGGTCGAACATCCTGCTTCAGTGTCTCCAGCTCCCCTTCCTCCCAAAGTCCGTCGAAAGGCTCCTGTGAGCGACGTCCGTCTGGATGGCCATGAACATTACCCAAAGTCCGTCGAAAGGCTCCTGTGAGCGACGTCCGTCTGGATGGCCATGAACATTACCCAAAGTTCGTCGAAAGGCTCCTGTGAGCGACGTCCGTCTGGATGGCCATGAACATTACCCAGAGTGGATAAGTGGAGAACAACAGAGATGCAAAAACAGAGACTGTCAAGCAAAGGGATTCATCACGTGCTCAAAGTGCAATGTTTACCTGTGCAAATGCAGAAACTGCTTTGTGCAGTTTCACACTCTCAAATTAACCAACAAAAACACCAGGTGGAAAAAGAAACAAATGTTTTCAAATTTGTGACACAATCAAATTACATAAGCAGAAATCAGACTCAGTGTTCCATATATGGCACAAAAGACTTAGTTCCACTTAGGCCTGATGGGTCATATTTGGCACACGAACCATTTTGATCAGTTTGATTGATTTGGTATAAATTTTGGTTTAAATCATTCTTATGATGCGTCTTTTTCATTTTTTTGGTACAGAAAAACAATTTTCACACGCTTCTTTCTATCCGTAGGCTCTAGAGGTTAAATTAAAAGTTTTCTCATGTTTGTTGTGGTCATTTTATATTATCGATCAAACCATGAGTCATTCCTTTCACCTGGGTTTATTCTTATTTTCTTTTTCATACATTCCGCCTTCTTTATAATACAATCATTAACCATACATAAAGCTAGATTCATATCTTCGTCTATGAAACTAATAGCTGTATCATCATGGTTTATCAAACTACGAAAATGTGCATTATCATCATTCCATTTGAATTTATCAACATACTGAGCCTCCGTGTACTTATTCACAACAGGACCGACAGTTTGTGAAGTGCCAAGGTGCATTCCCTGAGGAAGATGGTCAGACTCACTCTGATCGGTTACATAGAAATGCGTGGATGATTCTACGTGTACATACAAATCAGAGTACATCAAAAAAAAAAATCAAATAATCATTGACACTACTCCCTGTATCATAGATGTATGTGAGACGACCTTCACAAGCGCCATTACACACACCACTTATAATACATAATTTAAACGTTGTACACATAATTACTCAAAAGAAATTGTCCATACTTATTGAGCACCCTGTCTGCAGAGCACCTGTTACCGTAGCATGAAGAACTCTTGGCTTGAGAATAACAAACATCCCTTCAGTAGACAGTTCTGGACCCAACTTTGCTGTTCTAGCGTTTAAATCTCCGTTTAGTAAAAGAAAAACATCAGGAAATACCATAATCTTATCAGCAATAGTATTTTCAAGCATAGTGATGCCTTTATCTATACCAAAACAAGGTATAGAGTGGTGAATTTTCCGGGGGTATATAGGCACAGATATACGTGACAACCTTTGGGAAACCAAGATACGTTTTGACATCAGAAACGTCATCGTATTATTACGTTCTTATCTGTTTGTTGTATATATTCAATAGTTCATTTTTAAGTAGACAAATGACCCCCCCCCCGATGTTCTCCCTTGCACTGTAAACTGGGTCGCTGGTTTACAGAAGATGCCATTTTCAAATGCAGAAGAGATGAGATATTAACAAAAGTTTCAGCGAGACAAATGAAATCAAATGATGAAATATATTTCAATAAAACTGTGGTCCTTTGACTTCGACAATAAGCCATTTACATTCCAATGTAAAACGTCACACTAATTTTAGAATCCAATGCACAATTCGCTTCACTCTCAGGCACACATTGCATGTTTTCCTGTTTCTCATTGAGTCATTACTTCCATTTTCACAACAACAATCATGCTGAGAAATTTGATTTATATGGGAATGAACTGGCATACAACAACCATCACTTTCATCTTTCTCACTACACTATTTAAATCGATATTAGGGTTGGTTTTATTTTTTTTCAGAAAGGTCGCTCGGTGGTGTAGTCCACCCAATCTGTGATTGACAAGAGGTGACAGCGAATTAACACGGTTACCATGAGCACTGCCGTTAGACGCCAGCGACAACACGGCAACAGTGTCATTCACAGTGTCACAGGTCAGTGGTTGACCTGCTTTAGCACATGAAAGCGAGATGGCAGAATGTAGGTGAGACGGTGACTTATATTTATTTGTTCCTGATGAAACGTCTGAATATTCATGCACAAAACGTATATGCTGAGTAGAGATATGAAGTACACTGCTTTTCAAATCAGGCTGGCTGGGCTGTTAGCCACAGGTTTTAACTTGTTCTCGCTGTTCAGACAGATCCTCACTCCGTCTATGATGAAATGATCAAAACCATGCTAGCTCTTTTATTTTCTTTCCTGGCATTCTTTAGATGCGGACCCAGGTTCCTTCTTACGTCCCTTACTCTTGGAGAAAAATATTCACCTATGAAAATGTTATGTCAAATCCCCGTGATTTGTT
>CM031627.1:44945949-44968449 GCA_018398815.1 Conus ventricosus
CTTCCATTGCCAACACGAACAGTATTGGGGAAATTGCACAGCCCATTGCAAAGCTCACTTCCAAGTTGACCCCATCTGTTGTATACTCCTTGGTAGAGAACCGCGATGAGAAGCCATTGAAGTACTTCCTGAGCATGTCGCAGATGTTCGTTGGCACATGGTACATCTCAAGAGCCAACTGTATCATCTCATGGGGTACAGATCCACATGTGTTTGCCAGATCAAGCCACACTACGTCCAGGTCTCTCTTTTCTGTTTTTGCTCTTTGGATTGCGTCCCAGATCATTGTGGTGTGTTCTTTCCAGCCGGACACGCCTGGAATGCCACCTTTCTGGACTAACACACCCAAGTGCTTGTTTTCCATCAGGTACTTGGTCAGCCTTGCTGCCATGACAGAGAATAAGATTTTCCCTTCGACGTTCAGTAGTGATATTGGCCTGAACTGGCTGATGTCACTTGAGTTTTGCTCTTTGGGGATGTGCATTCTGTCTGCTGTCATGCACTGGCCGCTGATCTTCTGGTTTCTCTAAGCTGATCGCAGCAGCCTGTGGAGCCACTCCAGCACCTTGGGACATTTCGTGTGCAGCTGGTAAGGTATTCCGTTTGGCCCTCGTGATGATTTGGCTCTGGCTTTGTCGATCACCTTCTTGATTTCCGCCAACAATGGAGGCTTGTCATTGAACCGTTCCTCAGGGTTGGGTGGCGACACCAGACCTTGAACCTCGATTGGTGCTTTGCTCTGTGAGTCAGGGTATGGTTTCCTCAGATGCTGCTCAAGAACTCCTTTATCCTCACTTAGGGTCCCAGATTTTGGCTGCTCAAACAGTGTTCTGGCAAATTGGAAGGGGTCTTTGCAGAAGGGCTCTTGTGTCTTTTTCTTTTTGCTCTTCCTCTTCCTCGCTGATTCCGCTTTGCTGAGGGCGCTGCAGTTTGCTTTCAGGTCTTTCCAGAGTTTTTCCAAGCCTTGTTTTTCAGCTGGCAGTGTGGTCTTCATTTGCTTCTTGAGGTTTTTCTTTTGGATCCTGATCTTGTCCATCTCTTCTTAGCGTCTGGATTTCTTTGGAGGTGTTTTCTTTGGGGCAGTTTTGCTCCACAGGCTCCTGTACATGTGGCATACACAGTGTCCCTATGTGTGGCTAGTTTGTTTTCCAGGGTGCTTTTCCCTATCAGTGCATCGAGTCTTTGGACGATTTTTGCATCCAGTTTCTCCCAATCTTCTGTTTCGTTCGCTCGTGGCAGGTTGAGTTTCAGGCGCCTGGCATCGAGGGCCTGTGCGAATTTCTCATCCGAACCAACAGCGTGTATGTCCTTGGCACTGTGGTTTAAATCCTGGCCTTGGTCTTCCGACGTCTTATCTGCTGATGCAGTGCGCTACTACTCATTCAGGTGAGTCTTCACACATCCCATCTTTGTTCTGTGGATCTTCATGCCAAGGGTGGTAGCGAAACGCTTTCCACAGAAAAATGGATATTCCATTTGGTGCATGTGCATAGTCTGTTTGGGATTTGCAGTCGTGATTGGTTGAGCACCGATGGATTCATCATTCTCTCCCCCTTTCGGTGAATCCTGGGAGCATCTTTTCTGTTTGTACTTAGTAGCCACATATTGAAGGCAAAGTGGGGAGCCAGCGCACAGAGCCCTTGGTTCTGGTCTTTCCCAGTGTCCTCCGGTCTTTCCAGGACGTCCTCCGGCCTATTCCCGGAAGTCAATGGTTTACCCATGCATCAGTAGAAAGAAACTCGTGGAGAGCGTGGCAGGAGAGAGTCCTCAGAAGAGAAGCTCCCTTGAAGCAAGTGTTTCGGCCCTTATCTTCTGACACTCTAGGGGGGTTGGGCCACACCTGGTTCATGACTTGGGAACACCTCTCTGCCGCTTCTGGCATTGCTTTCAGGGCTCTGGTTTGTTCCCTCCCTGCAAGTGAGTGTTGTTTCATGAGGCTGTATGCAGACGTTCCTACAAAACCCCTAGCTGCAATTTCTGCAGTGAGGACTTTGACCTGATAGCCTTCCCTCCTCAGGCTGTTTGCCAGATCAGCATTCTTTTCAGTCTTGTAGATTTGAGCTGCCTCCATTCTGTTCTCATATGGCGCCGTGAGCTCGATCATTTTCAGCTGCTTGGTTGACTGAGAGTGGACTACTATGTCTGGTCTCATGCCACTCTTGCTGATAAATCTCTGGGTGACTCTTCCATTCTGGGAGGTCTGCAGTGCACTCCCAGTCATCTGCCCCGTCCAGCAGACTCTGCCTGCATGTTCCGAGTGGCACCGTTGTTCTTGGCCATGATTTTCTGCCTCCTGTCGTGAAGAATGTTGCGGGTAATTTTGGAGTCCTGATTTCCCTTTTTGTGGTGTTGGTACTAGCCCAGACTACTTGTACAATCTCTTTGAGCACTTGGTTGTGCCTCCATGTGTACCTTCCTTGAGCCAGGGGTACTTTTAATGACCTTAGGACATGCTCCACTGTTTGTTTTTCATGGCAGAGGAGGCATGCAGGATCTTCTGTTGTTCCCCACGTCACCAGTTTGCATTTGAGGGCAGAAAGTCACATGCAGATCCGAGAATGAAGCTGATCCAGAGAGGGAGCATGTGCCAAATGTCATTCCAAGTGAGACTTCTTTGGAGTGCATTCTCCCACGTTGTCCATTGCCCTTGCTGGCTCTGCTGGACTGCTTTTGGAATCTTTTTGGTCTTCTTCTTTTCTCATCTCTTGAACCATCATGTCTCTTTTGGCGTTTCCTTTGGCATTTGAGCACCATTCAGTTTTGGTCACCCCCAGTCCTTATCTGTTGGTCTGTGTGTGTGTCCTGCTATTTCTCTGAACTTGAGACTTTCTTTTGCAGAATCCATCGCCTCTTGAACTTTCCATTTTCTGCCTGTCTTCAGCTGGGGCTTGATTGGTTCTACCACCTTGTCTCCTGAGTCCTCCAGCATGCTTTGAAGTCTGATCTTCCCTGCTTTGTATTCCTCCAGGATGGATTTTAGTGTTAGTTTCAACTTTGCTTAGTGACAGTGCAGCCCTATGTCAGTCAGACAGGGGGGGACACCAAGCCATTTCCTTGTGAACTTGTTGATTTTGGCTTCCATTGCCACCACTAAGCTTTTGCAATGTCGTATATTATCTGAGGCCATAGGAGCTTTGGTATCAGCATGACCTGCACACACCAGACCTTGTATTTGCCGGGAGCCCACACTGGTCAATGGTCTCCAAGCCTTCTTCCGACATCTGTTTGGTTTCTTGTGCCATTTGTGTGTCTTTCAGCGTATCATCATACCATCTTCCAAGGCTCTTGACTGGTTCTTCTGTGACTGTCGGAATGGCCTGGTTGGCAACTCTGAAGACCACAGATTCGGCCACTTTTCCTTTCCTCAGTGAGAGACAAAGTGATTTCTTTGGCTTGAACTTCATTCTGGATGAGGCAACTATGTCGTCCAGCCTCTCCAGCACATGACGTGTCTTGTCTTCTCTGGATGAAATCACTGTAGTGTCATCCATGAAGGCCTTGAGAGGAGGCATCTTGTATCCATCGCCAAGGTCTGTTTGTCTTGCTTTGCTTGTTGCTGCTTTCAAGACGACTTCCATTGCCAACACGAACAGTATTGGGGAAATTGCACAGCCCATTGCAAAGCTCACTTACACGTTGACCCCATCTGTTGTATACTCCTTGGTAGAGAAACCGCATTGAGAAGCCATTGAAGTTCTTGAGCATGTCGCAGATGTTCTTTGGCACATTGTACATCTCAAGAGCCAACTGTATCATCTCATGGGGTACAGATCCATATGTGTTTGCCAGATCAAGCCACACTGCGTCCAGGTCTCTCTTTTCTGTTTTTGCTCTTTGGATTGCGTCCCAGATCATTGTGGCGTGTTCGATACAGCCGGCCACGCCTGGGATGCCACCTTTCTGGACTAACACATCCAAGTACTTGTTTTCCATGAGGTACTTGGTCAGCCTTGCTGCCGTGACAGAGAAGAAGATGTTCCCTTCGACGTTCAGTAGTGATATTGGCCTGAACTGGCTGATGTCACTTGAGTTTTGCTCTTTGGGGATGTACACACCATCTGCTGTACTTCACTGGCGGCTGATCTTCTGGTTTCTCTAAGCTGATCGCAGCAGCCTGTGGAGCCACTCCAGCACCTTAGGACATTTCTTGTGCAGCTGGTAAGGTATTCCGTTTGGCCCTGGTGATGATTTGGCTCTGGCTTTGTCGATCACCTTCTTGATTTCTGCCAACGTTGGAGGCTTGTCATTGAACCGTTCCTCAGGGTTGGTTGGCCACACCAGATCTTGAATGTGGAGTGATGCTTTGTTCTGTGAGTCAGGGTATGGTTTCCTCAGATGCTGCTCAAGAACTCCTTTATCCTCACTTAGGGTCCCAGATTTCGGCTGCTCAAACAGTGTTCTGGCAAACTGGAAGGGGTCTGTGAAGAAGCGCTCTTGTGTCTTTTTCTTTTTGCTCTTCCTCTTCGTCGCAGATTCCGCTTTGCTGAGGGCGCTGCGGTTTGCTTTCAGGTCTTTCCAGGGTTTTTCCAAGCCTTGTTTTTCAACTGGCAGTGCGGTCTTCGTTTGCTTCTTGAGGTTTTTCTTTTGGATCCTGATCTTGTCCATCTCTTCTTCCGGCCTATTCCCGGAAGTCAATGGTTTACCCATGCATCAGTAGAAAGAAACTCGTGGAGAGCGTGGCAGCAGAGAGTCTTCAGAAGAGAAGCCCCCTTGAAGCAAGTGTTTCAGCACTTATCTCCTGACACTCTAGGGGGGTTGGGCCACACCCTGTTTATGACTCCGGATGTCCCTCTGCCTCCCCCCCCCCCCCACACTTTTTTCCCATCTTGGGAGGAGCCATGGCTGGGATTTGAACCCATGACCCTCTGGACATGCTCATTTTCCACTTAATGACTCGCGCTCTAACCACTGAGCTAAAAAGAAACAAAACTGTATGTTCAGACCTAGTCTGAAATTTGATTTGGTTTTGTGTCGTTATCAGGTGCCCTTCACATTGGACCAAGGCGTACACAGGAATAAAAAATCTCTCTCTCTCTCTCTCTCTCTCTCCTCTCTCTCTCCTCTCTCTCTCTCTCTCTCTCTCTCTCTCTCTCTCTCTCTCTCTCTCTCTTTGTTTGCTTTTGATGTCATTTGTCTAGTTGAAACTTTTGTAGATGATCTTCAATTTGCTACATTCCCAGGTTATACTCTCTTTTCTAAACCTGCCATTAAATTTACCAGAAAAGGAAGAATGTCAGGCGGCATACTTTGTCTTTTCCGAAATGAATTCATGTCTTATATAAAGGAAATCAAGACAGATTGCCCAAATGTTCTTTTGTTTTTGATTGACAAGAGTCTTTTTGGTTTATCAACGGATGTCATCTATGCTTGTACTTATGTTCCACCTGCTGGTTCACCTTTTTACATTCATTTTGATATTGAAAATGGTATAAGTGCACTTGAACAATGTCTTTTTGGTTGTATGACTCAGTTTGATGATGCACACGTGATTGTTTCTGGAGACTTAAATAGCAGAACTTCAAATCTTTCTCCAGATATATTTGACGACAATAATGTACTTTGTGATCATTTTGACACCCTTTCTGTTTTGGATTGCTATGTAAGAAAATCTGCAGATAATGTACATAAATAGTTATGGTAAATGTTTGTTAAATATGTGTACAGCTCTTGGTTTGTGTATTCTTAATGGTTTTTGCAGTGGTAATACTGATAGCAGTTATACATATATATCTGAAACAGGAAACAGTGTTAATGATTATTTCCTAGTCACCAAAGAATTGTTTACCGTCCTTTCTTCTTCATGTAAATTGATTGTATCAGACAGACTAGAATCGGATCACTTACCCATTGAGTTACATTGTAACTTTTCCATGAGAAGCAATATCATGGGTGCTCCTACACCAATGCAAAGACAACAGGTAATTGAAAAGTTTGTGTGGAATGTTGATTTTGAACATGTTTATGTCAGTGCAATGCAGTCTAATGAAACATTATCTTTGCTTGATCATGCAATTAGTTTGATTGATTTAGTTGCAGTGATGCTTTGAACACGTTTAATGAATGTATTAGGAAACAAGCTGATATTATGAAAAAGAAAATCAATTTGACAGTGAGAGATAAGAGTGACTGGTATGATAGAGAATGCAAAGTAAGCAAAGCAAAAGCAAAAGATCTGCTCTTAAACTTTAGGAAAACAAGAGATGAAAAGGACAGTCATGCTTATTGTGTTGCTAGAAGAGAATATAAAAACTTGTTAAAAAGAAAAGAAAAACAGTACAATGATATGCTGTTGGAAAAACTTGTCACTAGCGTAAACAGTCAAAGAGAGTTTGGGGAAACTGTGCTTACAATATCTTTTAAACGGAAACACGTTCATAATAATTTGATAGTTGAGGACTGGTTTAAGCATTTTAAGGGTTTATTAGAACTAGAGGAAACAAGAGGTACAGTTTTTCTGGATAATGATCAAGATTATTCTGAGGAAGATGGAGAGGAGACGATGGCTATGAATCGCCCTATATCAAGAGAAGAGGTACTGCTTGCAATAAATAGGTTAAAGAATGGTAAAGCTGCTGGTCCAGATGGAATCATTGGGGAAATGTTGAAATATGCGGGAGGTCGGGTTTGTGATTTTGTGGTAAAATTGTTTAATGCATTGTTTGACAAAGGTATTTTTCCAGATAACTGGACTGATTCTATAATACTTCCTTTATTCAAAAAGGGTGATGTTAATAATCCCAGTAATTACAGAGGCATATCTTTGTGTGATATCAGCAGTAAAATATATAGTGCAGTTATAAATAACAGACTTCAAGAATGGGTAGAAGAATATAATTTGACAGGTGAACACCAAGCAGGATTCAAAAGAGGATACTCAACAGTTGATCATATGTTTACTTTGTTGGCGCTAATACAAAAACAGTTTTGTTTCAATCGTAAGTTATATGTTGCCTTTATTGATTTTGAAAAGGCGTTTGATTCAATAGAAAGAAACTTGTTGTGGCCAATCCTTTTGAAAAATGGAATCAAAGGTAAACTGTATCAATGTGTTCGTAGCATGTATGTCAATGTAAAGGCTAGGGTCAGATGTGGTGCTAATCTAACTAATTACATTAACTGTACTCGTGGGGTGAAACAAGGTGATGTATGCAGTCCTGTTTATTTTCTTTATTCATCAATGAATTAGCACTGGAAGTAATTAGAGGAGGCCGACATGGTGCGACGTTTACGTATGCCTACTTTGAGCTGTTCATATTGCTATTGGCTGATGATGTGGCTTTGTTGGCTGAAACAGTCGTTGGTCTACAAACCCAGATAAATAGTTTGCATCGCGCAGCGTCAGCCTTACGTTTAAAGGTAAATATGGATAAAAGTAATGTTGTTGTGTTTAGGAAAGGGTGGCATTTATCTGCATATGAAAAATGGACTTTCAGTGGTATAACTATGCCTGTCGTTAATGCATATAAGTACTTAGGAATTTACTTTTCTACGAGACTTAGTTTTGTAGCAGCTTGTAATAACCTTTCGAGTAGAGCCAAAAATGCTTTGTTATGTATTTTGCAAAAACTCTTTAAGTTAAAAAATAATTCCCTGCGTACTTTTCTGAAACTGTTTGACGCACAGATTCAGCCAATAGTACAATACGGTGCCGAGTTATGGGGGTTAGAAAAAGCAGCTCTACAATGCGAAAAGGTCCACTTGTTTGGGCTCAAGAGATTTTTAGGAGTTGAACTGCGGACACCCAATGACCTTGTATACGGCGAAACGAACAGGTACCCTATTTACATAAACTCTGCCATAAAATGTGTTAGGTTTTGGTTAAAATTAACAAGAATGCATGAGAGCAGATTACCATATAAGGCCTATCGTATGTTGTTTGATTTAGATGAACGTGATAAAAGAAACTGGGTGTCAAATGTTCGTTGTAAACTGTATCTGTTTGGATTTGGTTATGTTTGGTTGAATCAAGGCGTTAATGCGACTGGCGATTTTCTCAGAGTCTTTAGAGATAGACTAATTTCGTTGCAGGTGGCAGGAATGGAATTTTCATATGGATAACAGTGAAAGATTTATTTATTACAGGTCCTTTTGTACCGTACCTGATGTTAAAATTTATTTACAGCTAAACCTGGACAGGCACTTAAAGTATATAACGACAAGGTTCAGACTTGGTATTTCTGAAATTGCCGAGCATTATTACCGTTATCGTTCTCATAGTGAAGCAGATTTAATATGTCCACTTTGTAGAAAGGATACAGAAAATGATGTGCATTTTGTGTTGTGTTGTCCTGCCTTGCACAAACTAAGAGCTCAGTATATACCAATCAAGTTTTATAAATTCCCAAGCCAGTTTAGATTGGCTCTTCTTATGGCATGTACTCATGAGCAAACTGTTAAAAATTTGTCAATTTATTTATTCAAAGCATTCAAGTTGCGATCGTGTATTCTGTCATAATGTATTATTTCGAATATGTAGTCGTTATGTTTGCGTGCAGTTGCTCAGCTACTAAGATGACTGTAATTAACACGCAATCCCCTTCACGAGGGGCTATGGCCTAAAACGTGAATAAATTATCTTGAGTCTTGAGTCACTCTCTCTCTCTCTCTCTCTCCTCTCTCTCTCTCTCTCTCTCTCTCTCTCTTCTCTCTGTCTCTCTCTCTCTCAAATTTCAAACTGTTTCCTCAAATTGCCATTAAAAGAAGATTACAAAGCTTTCAGATATTGTAATCATATTTTTGAAAACGTTGATTAGAAGATGTATTGGCCCCATACTTCAGCTTCTTACAAGTGACTCTCTAATGGGTTGAATAATCAGTAACAGTCTGTTTCCCTGTGTGGTGTTAAAATAAAGGAAAATAAACCAAATGAAATCATAAACCAAGCAAACAAACAACAAAGAAACATACAACGAAATAAGTGCCAATATAACACACGTTACAGCAATAGCAGCAAGATCAGTTGCAACAACAAGAACTTCAACACACTCACAACCCACTTTGGCCTTTCGGCTTTGCTTTATGTTCCTCTTGTCTCCTACTTCTATGTGCATGAGAATATGTACACATACTTAGTTGCAAGCTACGCCCTTCGTTTCAGTGACCAGCATCATTAATACATGTTAACTATTTCAGTTTCAATAAAATCTAAAATACCAATGTGCTGAACAATGTTTCAAAACATTAAGCAGACATCACTTATGTTTAAGGTGTGCTACAGACACGGAGATGGCATCCAGATGCTGGTGTCATCTATGATCCTGCGATCCGTATCGTATTTCGTGTGTTCAGTATTTCCTCTGGGCAAGTAATAATGGTTACTCTCCACCATGTCATGGTGCGATACTCAGAGTTTAAGCTGCAGTGGGTTGGCGTTACTGGTAGACGACAGATGATGTACATAGACAGCGGAGAGGCAGAGTGGCAGCCGCTGCTTGTGGGAGAAGGGGCTCTGTATGTGTTTTACAGGGCTCGTCGAAGAAATCTTCTGCCTGGATTTCGCATTCTTTTCACTATTTTCAAGGCAAGAACTACTCACTCACTCACTCTCTCTCTCTCTCTCTCTCTCTCTCTCTCTCCTCTCTCTCTCTCTCTCTCTCCTCTCTCTCTCTTCTTCTCCTCTCTCTCTCTCTCTCTCTCTCTCTCTCTCCTAAGCATAACCCCTCCCTGCATTCTCCTATCAACAATATGGATTTGTACGATTTTCCACCTCTATTAAATTTTAAGGTATGACCACAGATCCCTACCGTCACACTCCCCATTTAATACAAAACACTCGTCACTATCACGTGATAGTGCATACCACAGTTATATGCCATTTCGGAGAATGTTTCCTCAATTTGATTCAATGTATTATCTCCCTTTTCCTCACGGCACACCTGGTTCGGGCAGTGACCGTCATATACACTTTGTAGTCATAGAACTTTCAGAAGTTGAGCATAACAGTTTTGAAGGCGTTTAAAGTTTTATGAGTGTGGTGTAACATCAGCATGTGTTATGCAAGTATGTTATATGCCCACGTGTGTAAGTCTATGAAAATATTAACATTTGTGTGCAAAGGAGGGGGTGGAGGTTGGGTGTGTGTGAGAAGGACTATGACTACGTTGCACAGAATGCTGACATAAGAAAAGACACAGCCTTCGGTGTGTTGAAGAAATCACGGAAGAGTAAAGAGATTCCAGTTCTCATGGACCTTTTGCCAATGCACCTTAAAACAACAACAACAACAACAACATCAACAACAACAAAAACAACAACAACAACAACAACAACAACAACAACAACTTCGAAAGTATAAAAATTGAAATGCAGACATTGTGCATTACAAAGCAGGTGTGGTGACTATAACAGTTTTCTTATCAAATCATATCTGACTGAGGAATGCTTTTACGTCAACTCTTTCTCTCTCTCTCTCTCTCTCTCTCTCTCTCTCCCCTCTCTCTCTCTCTCTCTCTCTCTCTCTCTCTCTCTCTCTCTCTCTCTCTCCATTTTCACATCATAGTCTTTATTGTATCTTAGTGGCATGTGAGCAGGCTAAGAAAGGTCATGGGGTGTAGATAAAGCTTCGGTGACACTTGTCACAAGTGTATCTAGTTGCAAAGTGAGACGACTGCAGGCGGAAATCTAAACAAATCTGAAAAAAAAATGTTAGCGAACCGCCAAGAGAAACGTGGACAAACGAGTAACAGGAAAAAACCACACACGACGCGTTTCGACATCTTAGATCTTCTTCAGGCAACACACAAACAAATAGGACAATGAAAATGAACGAGTTATCACTTAGCTTGAATTCAACGCCCTACCTTGCGCTGAAGATATCAAATGTAAGTGACAACTCGTTCATTTTCATTGTCCTATTTGTTTGTGACTTGCCTGAAGAAGACCTAAGAGGTCGAAACGCGTCGTGTTTTGTCTTGTGACTCGTTTGTCCACCTTTCTCTTGGCGGTTCGCTAACATTTATTTAAGATTTGTCACAAGTGTGTACCGTTTGTAAATTCAATATGTCTGTTTTTCAAATTCAGTATCTTTTTCCATTGAAGTTGATTGTTTTGTGTTCTGTTTCACATTTATCTGAAATTTGTCATAAGTGTGTTACACAACACCGTCTGTAAATTCAATATATGTCTGTTTTTCATATTCAGTATCTTTTCCCATTGAAGTTTATTGTTTTGTGTGTTGTTTCACAGTTCTTTGTAAAATCTACTCCTGCCTCGTTTCATATTCATCATCCTTTTGCACTCAGTACGGTTGCTTTGTGTGTTGTTTCCCAGCTGTTTCTAGAATTAACTTCTACCTGTTTTTCATATTCAAAATCCTTTTGCATTGAAGATTATTGTTTGTGTGTGTACTATACGGACACATATGTCTTTGCATTTAAGTGTTATCTCGCCATATTCGTTTCATTTTGCACAAATCACGCAATCATCATCTGTGTGGCCACAGGAAGACGGACTTCGTATTGGACATACCAATATAAACCATATACAAAACAAACTGCATCAGGTACCTGCTATACTGTATAATTAAGACAAACCCTTTCATATATTTGGCTTTACTGAATCTCTGAATACAATATTGTATGCAACGATTCCACTGAATCTAAATCTACGGGCCTATTGATGAACCTTCATGAAACATTAATTGCTCAACGTTCACGTTAACTTAAAAGTTTGGAATTGAAGCAATTTAGTTAGTTGTCAGGTTGAAGAGAACGAAATCCATCAGATCGAATTTGTGTCTTGAAACCCAGGAAAAATGCTGATTGGATGGACAAGTTTTCGGTCATAATGGATGCAGCATCGCTTGATGCTACAGAACTAATCCTCTTACGTGATTTCAACATTGATCGCTTGAAATGCCAAACATCATGGTCAGAAAGGACTTCTTCGTACAACTTATCCCAAATTATAGACATGCCCACCAGAGCCACACCCACGAGCAAACCACTAATAGACCACATGTCTCTCTCCGAACCGCATAACGTCATTGAGAAATGTGTACCTTTGAATGGACGCAGCGACCACTTTCAAATATGCATTACGTGGGAAGTGGAAAACGTATCCCAAATAATAGACATGCCCATCCGAGTAACACCCACTAGCAAAGCAATCAACCACATCTATCTCTCTGAACCACATAATGTCAGTGAGAAATGACTACTTTAAATGGATGCAGCGACCACTCCCCAGTATGCATTACATGGAAAAGAAATGGAATCAAAATTCCTAAAACCGGCCACAAACATATCACTTATAGATCTTTTGAACAATTCCACGAATAAACTTTCTTAATGATCTCATGAACTCACCACTCACAAATGTTTATAATCACACTAATCCAGAGAAAGCTCTCGAGTTCTGGCCATACACATATGACACGCATGCACCATTCAAAATGCGCAGAGTACAACATAGTGCTCAGACAAAGTAGATGACTGATGAAATACAAGCTGCTTGTTTCTTACGTGAAGATCTGCTTGAAACAGAAGGGAAGTTGGATGGATTTAAAAGGCAATATGATGAAGTCAATTCACTCAACGAGCAGCCCAAAAGAAATTGCTTTGTAGACTTGTAAACAGCAAACAGAACTCGAAGTCCATATGGAAAGCAATATATGAACTTATGAATAAAACTTCTCGGTTAGAAATAAGTCCCATCACAACCTTAACACCAAATGAGCTCAACAAACACTTTATCACAGTTGCAGAACACACTGTCAAATAAAAAAAAGTGTGTCAATGCTAAGAATATTCGCTCAGCTCCACCAGTTCCGCCCATGACAGCTAGTGGATGTTTCCCCAGCTTTATGGCATTGAAAGCAAACAGGAAGTCGTGGACTTGACGGGATTGATGGAAAGATTTCTGAAACAATCAGCACTAGTTATATGTAAAACCCTTAGCTACATTAACAATGTATGCATTGATACATGTCTTCTCTGCTCAGTTCAAATTTGCAAAAAATGATACCCATTTTCATATATGAAGACATTTGTGAGCTGTCGAACTACAGATCTAGATTTATTTTACCAGTTCTTATCCAAGCCCTTGGAAAAACACATAATAAACATATTTATCATGACCCATACAATCTACTAAATGAAAACCAATAGGGATTCAGGAAAATCAATTCTTGTCATACTGTATTTAGAGGCCGAGTAGATCAATGACTAACCAGTATTAATGAAAACAAATAGTGTGGCGAACTGCTTGTGGACTTAGCAAAGGCTTTAATGTAATTGACCACAAATTAGTATGCAGGAAGCTATTATATCGAGGGTTGACTGCCAGAACCCAGTATATCGCATTTTTGTCGATTTTCATTTTGTTACACTACACTATCTTTTCCAGTGTGATCTTTCACCTTGTAAACGTTTTTTTTTGGTCATGGCATTGGTTTTTGATCAGTTTTTGATAAAACCAAAACCAAAACGAAGGGATTCTGGCTGTCAGAAAACACCAGTGATTTGGAAGAGTAAGCTACCACTTATCTGGAGATAAGTGTATTTTGCGGAGATTCCACCAAGAAAAGGAAAGTAACTGAGGCCAGGGAAAACCCAGTGTGTACCAGCTACTGGACTGTCGCTCTCGGGATTGTTTACAGTCTGGCAGAAAGTGGGCCCGTAGCTGAGCTCCAGCGCTCTGGTTTATGACACCTTCTTTGCAGATGCGAACTAGTTCGTAACCTAAAAAAGTTCGTAACACAATAAAATGTGTTTCATGACGACTACGTAGAGAGATTTTGTGCGTAAATGAGTTCGTAACTTTAGTAGTGCCCCCCCCCCTCCCTCACACCACCACCACTAACCCTGTTCATAGCTACACCAACAGCACAGCTGCTCAGCTTTATCAGCACCCAGACTGCCCCCCCCCCCCCCCCCCTCCAACCAGTCCCTTACACACCATGCATAGTCTGTATGTTCTCCCACAAATGGACACAGTCCTGCTGATTTTAGTTTTTGGCATTTGATACAAAATGCCTGGGGTTGTTATGTTCTAATGTGTGGTGCACTGGCACTCTCACACTGATAATAATATGCTGCTTATGCAAAGAGAACAACATAAATGAAACAACAAACTTAATACTTAATTAACTTTCTTTTCTTTCAGGTTTCCCCAAAGAAGAGAGAGAGAGAGAGAGAGAGAGAGAGAGAGAGAGAGAGAGAGAGAGAGAGAGAGAGAAGAGAAGAGAGAGAGAGAGAGAGAGAGAGACTTGACACTTTGACATTTATTGTCATTACCAAAGAGGTCTTTTTGACAAGGGTGGAGAGGTAACAGAACAATAACACTTCCGTCTTCCTTTCCTGCAAACAACTAGTACACATTCATTCCTAGTGTGCACCAAATCAAAGGTTGAAAACAAATAAATTCATAACATTTCCTTATGTCCTCACGCACAGGAGTAATGCAATTAGAAAGAAAGAGAGAGAGAGAGAGAGCGAGAGCGAGAGAAAGAGAGGGGGAGAAGAGAGGTGGGGGGGGGGGGGGCGTGACAGACAGACAGACAGAGGCGGCGTCATAGAGCTATAGTAGAATGTTTGTTACAAATCGTCCTACCAGTTGGCTAGTCCACAGTAAGTCCCGTCTTATAGCGGAAAAGAAATAATCCACCAGAAGGCATGAGGAAAACCACGAAAGGTGACAATAAGCGTGAAGGGTTGCTGTTTAGGTGCTTTTTTTCCAACCACTTACCCTCTCCCCCACTATCTCCACCACCGTCGATCCCCCCCTCCTCCCCTCCCCTAATCCCCCCCCCCTCCCAACTCACATCCCTCACACCTCCTTCTCGACGAGTTTTTAGTATTTGCGGGTAAATAGCTTGGTTCTACAAGACTGGCGCTGGGTATGATCAGTTTTCATAACAACTAATTCTTAAGCTAAAATAACAGGCTATCAAACGAATAAATACATACCAATTATATACAATATTGTATGTATATTACGCGCATGTCCCTTCGGCACTTAAGGTTTGTTACTGAGCAACAGAGACAGACAGACAACAGACAGACAGAGGAGAGACGACAACAGACAAAGACATAATGCCACTTTGAGCAAATCGTTGGATCACAAGATCCCAGATTTGTTTGTGTGGAGGAGTGTGCGTATATGTGAGATGTGTGTGAGCCACAAACTTCACAGAAACAGAAGAGAAGCTGACGAGCGTTCGTGAACTCATTTTATTAGACAAGATTTTCTGAGAAGACGTCAAATTTTCGTGATACAACCACGGTGGCGCAGTGAGAAGTTGTGACGGTAACAATTCCTACATTCTTCTCTCCTCTCTCTCTCTCTCTCACTCTCCTCATCTCTCTCTCTCTCTCCTCATCTCTCTCTCTCTCACTTCTCTCCCCCCTCTCTCTCTCCTCTCTCTCTCTCGCACTCGCTCCTCTCTCTCTCTCTCCTCGCTCTCTCTCTGCCGCCACCGACCGGTGCGGACGTGTTTTTCCCGAGCTGCTGCGTACTGTTTTAATTGCCGGGTCGTGTTTATATACTATTCAGTATTTCTTCCCGTGTAGAATTGACCACATAGTGCCTGGTGCTTCGGCAATTGCGTCTGTGAACAAAGCGGATTTTTCACTCATTTTGAATACGTGTGTTTTACGGGAAAATATCAGATGTGAGATGCTTTTTTTTTTTTTCCCCTCAAGATTTCTTCAACGGGTTTATGTGGTGTTGGCTGTGTCTGCCGACGGCAGGGCGAACGCCTTGATTGCTTTCCGCTGTGAAGCAGTTACCCTCCGGCGCCCTAGGTGGCCTCATCTGTCCGTCACCCTGTAAGCTGATCCCCTTGCCGAGGAAGGATAACAGCCCCCCCCCCCCCCCCCCCCCCCCCCCCCCGCGCGAGCCGTGAAGTTCATACAATGCCGACGTTCGTGTCCATGGCCATGTGTGTAGAAGTGGCTGTAAAAGCCAGCTAATCATATGAGTGAGAACAGATGACCTTCGTCAACCCCTAATTCCTTTGTTCCCGGTTTCCCATCTCCATCTGTCTGTGTTTGTGCTGTGATACAACATATTAATCCTCACCATTACAACTGCAGTAACATCACGCCTTCCCAACGCCAGGATGGCCGTCACAGTCTACATGTATCACCCCCCCCCCCCACTCCAACATGGTCAAGTCGTCCACAGTAATTGACGATGCAGCTTGCAGTTTGAAGTGTACAGTCCGACAACCTAAACTAAAAGCCACGCATGACACAAAACAGCTCAAACTTTTAGATGTTTCCCAACTCTAACTCTCACTCGTTGGCGTGATGCGTTAGCTCTTCCTACTAAATGACCCCTGTCCCTGACTCTTCCGATTCAACATCAAATGGGATGACAGGGATGAGGGAAATAAAGTTAACAAAGTACCGCTGTGCTGTGGAGGAGGTTTCCAATACAATTTACTAAGACATTTGTTCAGAATATAAGCATGACACTGAAAAATCTTCACAATAACACTTTATTTCCTAAAAAAATAACAAGAAAAGAAGGGTGCTGGCTCCATGTCTTAGTCCAGGTTTAAGTGTGAGGCAATGGGCAAGACTGAGTTTAAATATTGTGTGCCATTGTGGGCAAACTACAAGACTCTGGCATGGAGCCAAACATGTTGGGAAGAGCACAGTGCGCTGGCTACATCACCGAGACTAATGCCAACAGTGACCCAGCAGGACAATGCCAGGAACTCGTGTGGCAGGCCCCGTTTCACTGAGCTCCTTGCCGAACAAGCCACACCACTCATCTTTTCCCTGCAACCACACGGCGACCGCATCACTTGTGTTCACAGCCCTGTGAGGTCAACACAATGTCACAGAGACCGCCAGTGACACTGACCCACACCCCCAGAGAAAACAGCTGCCAGTGACACTGACCTCACTACCCTATAGAAAACAAACTACCCCTGGACACTGACCCACTACCCCAGAGAAAACAGCTACAGTGCACTGACCCCACAACCCCCAGAGAAAACAACCACCACAAGACACTGACGCCCACTACCCCTGAGAACACAAACCACCAATGACACTGACCCAACGCCCCAGAAAAACAACTACTACTGACACTGACCACTACCCCAGAGAAACAACTTAATATGACACTGACCCCACTACCCCCAGAGAAAACAACTACTAGTGACCCTGACCCCCCACTACCCGTGAAACAACTACCAGTGACACTGAACCCCCACTACCCCAGAAGAAAACAACTACCAGTGGACACTGACACCCACTACCCCAGAGAAAACACCACCAATGACACTGACCCCACTACCCCCGAGATAAGAACAACTACTGGTCAGACTGACGCAACCAACCACAGATGGGACCATTTCACTGACAACACATACCCCACCACCACCAAACAACTGCCAGTACATCACAGACGCTAAGAATTGCACCCAGTGCTCTCTTTCTTTCACTGCATCTGTCTGTATATCCTTGCATCAAAAACCTTGATGCAGATATAAAAACTCAGATTACAACAACGGAGGATTTTAAAACAACGAATGCAGGAGAAAATGACAGACCTGCAAGATGAGTGCAACACACTACGCAATCCACTCAAAGAACAAACGAAGCTGATTGACAGTGTGTCCTGACCGTCAAAAGCAACCTCTTGAAATCAGCACAGTGACTGTCACACCAAACCACGTCCACTGTACGTCATCAAAAAAGTCACCGCAGCGGGAGAACTAAAACAATCAGGAACAATCTAGCGACGTGTGTACTAAGCAAAGTGGTGTTAACGGCTGACAAAGAACAGACAGTCACTCACGCTGTGACCGACTCCGTCACTGTCTCCACCAGCTACAAACCAGCCTTTGACAGACAGCAGACAGACTCCTACCCCTGTCATAGGTAATACCCACAGCAGTCTCTGACCGGACCATCTCAATCAAACTCCCCCAAAATTCCCCCCCAAGTATTTCCCGTATTCTTTTTGTTTTCCCCCGAAAGGCAAACTTGTCACCTTCATATGTGGGGGATTCTACCTCCAGTATATTGACCGACAGAGACTGGACAGGACGGGGCTCACCCATGTACGCACATGCCCTGGGGCAAAGGTGACTGACGTCACTGCTGCCCACAGAGATTGTCATACGAAGGATGTGCACCGGTAGCATTGCTTGTGGGGGAAACGAAAACTTCACCAAAGACACTACCTGGTAGACACGCTTCAGCAGAAACTTTGGTCAGCTTCTGGGACAGGTGAAAAGAGTTTTTCCTCCTGCTGCAAAATTGCTACTCTGCTCTACTTCCAAGAAAACCAATTCCTTTGGAAATATCATTAATTCTTGATGAAATAAGAACTGCGATGTTCTATTGCAGAAACAAGTCATGTTTTTTGTTTGAAACAATTCGTTGATCAAAATCTTAGGATCGTTCTCAAAGCTATTTCACATCGGATGGGATTTTCACCGTCAGCCCAGTGGCTTGATCGCTCTGGTTACGGCAAATCATTTCAGTTTCTGGCACTCCCTGTGAACCGCCTCCACGAATACTGGTAATGGGCAACGCCAGAGCTATGTCAGGAAGCAGCATTGCAACAAACCGTAACAGATCACAGGTCTTACAAATTAAAAGAAAACCATGTCAAGCAGCCTGACCCTACTGATTTTCGTCAGAGTGTGCAGCCCATGTACCCCCAGTCAGTAGGAATCGTCCCTGATTCTAATTCTACAAATTTCCCCCAAGACAGTTCAACGTAGCTCAAACAGTCACTTGGACAATGCCCTGAAATTGTCCACCGAAATCCAGTTGTTCTGCAAGAAACCTTTTCCACCAGGCGATGCCCACCCATGCCGTACTTTAACGACCTCAACCATGACATCAGCGATGTTCCCCCCAAGTGGCCTTTTTTCCCCTCCCACCTCTGCCTTTCAATCCCTGGACACAAATGCATCATTATCTGCCCTCCACCCCTGCCTAACAGAAATTCCAGTATCCGAATTCAGATAACAGCTTGCTGTTCGCCTTCCAAGTGCAGGCAACGAGCCCTTGACTACCCTCTCCCCCCCCCCCGCCCAAATTTACCCATCCCCTCCTCCAGCTCACTACCCTCCCCCCTTCCCCCCTCACCCCCAGCTGTGTCTCTTCCCTCCTGCATGCTCCGTCACACCTTCACTTCCCCATCAAGCACTCACTCCTCCTCCCTTCCCCCCTCGCCTGCCAACCCTGTGAGTCTGTTCCCCCCCCTCCCGCCCGCCCCCCCCCCCCACTTCCCCCCCCCCCCCCGCCCGTATAGCTTAGTTAACTGTGGATGACTGTACTATTGTGACCCGGACAGCTTGAAAGCGCCATTTATCTTGGTTGGCCTAATTTCCCGAATATGTTATCCACAATACACACATACTTGTAAGTCATTTGGACTGAACTTCATAGCCCTGCTTTTCGGATTTTGTGTGTTCTTGATATTTTATGAGTGCAATTTTATATTTTTTCATTGTATGTTGTAACAGTTTGCTGATTTTATATTTAAAATGTTGTAGTACATATATCTATATTGTATTTCTGCTCAGGACTTTACCCTAGAATAAAATACCACAATGGACCTTGTAATGTAATTAATACTGATGCTGGATTACGCCAATGGTCACCGAGATGTTTTATCATTTGCCAAATAAGATTCATGATGTCTTTCAAGTTTTCTTCTAAACGAATCCCCTTCCCTATTCACTGCTTGGTCTTTAGTGAAACCGCCTGACTATACCGTTTCAATGATAACAGCTTTACCACAAACTAACTATAAACTTTGTCCCGACGCGATGCAAAACATCACTCTGGGTGAAACAGGACTTGGATATATATTCATCAAAGCATTCGCTCACGTACAAAAAGGAGGCGGAGGACCTGAACCTGATAATGTTGAATGCATGTGCTGCAGGTAAAACCCCCAACTCCGCCCCCCTCTTCTCGTTGGATAAGTGTAACAGAATCCCGCTGGCCCACTATCCTTTGTATGACAACTTTTGTACACATGATGGATGATGTATATAAGAGCTATCCAAATGTCATACTTCTCGGTAATTTTAAACATGACTGTTAAAACTGCAGCCTTGCCTGGGAAGCGACCACCCCACACATTGCTTGCATCAGCTTATTCATAATCCAACTAAATCGCAAAAGACATCTTCTACATTGCTTGATCATATCTACACGAACAACAAAGCCATGGTATCTAATCATAACAGTGGGCAACAAAAGGCAGAAGCGACCACTTCTCATTTTGTGCACTTGGTCTTGAAAACTTCCGAAAGCAACAGAATAAGGGCCACAACAACCATTTCAATATCGCTGCTTTCAAAAATTTCAAGTAAGGATGAATTTTTCCTCGACTTAAGCAAGCTCCTTTCTATAGTGTCCTCAATTACACCATCCCATGAACGTATAATTACCTGTATAATACTTTCTCTCAATCGTTGATAAACAATGCCCCACATAGAAGAAACAGGGTAAAACACAGAGTACTTCCCCGGGAGCGGCTGTCAAAAGACATTATAATAGAAATGCACTAAGGGATGCACTTAAAACCGCAAAAAAACAATGAATATAAAAAGCAAGAAACAGAGTATCAATCTAAGTTAGAAAAATCAAAATCTGAGCATTTTCGGGAAACTGATAAACGCAACACGGATACAGCATCATTATGGCGTGCTGTTAATGAAATAACTGACAAGTCGAGAAAGAACGACAGAGATAATACTGCACTATGTGGGTCGCTAACACTTCAACAATCATTTCCTTCAGGTAAACTGAATCCGAACAAACGGCTGCAGTGTAACATTTTTTTAATCGGTATGAAACTCCCAGCTGTTCTACACTCGTTTTTGTCAAAAACGATTAAATACAGAGATCATTTATCATCCCCTTACCTTGCTATCAATAAGTTGGTTCCTTAATTACAAAACTTAAAAAAAAAAAGCAATGGGCTCAAGATAACTTAAATGCTTCTATACTTAAGCATGCACTACCTTACAGTGTTGATACCTTACGTATGTTTATATTTGTGTATTGATCAGAATGTCTTCCCTATGTGGTCTAAAGGCAGCAAAAGTGGTCCCATACCCAAATCAAGAGATCTCACTGAATTAAACAATTTTAGATCCAATATCTCTTTATCCGTTGTATCGAAACCACTAGAGATGCATGTTCCACAAACCCTAACTCAACATAAGGAACATCAACAAACTGTTTCCACCATTTCAGTCTGGCTTTATCGTCAAAATCACTCATGCCACAACGGCTAGATCACGCCCGCGGAATACATGGCCAATCAGCCATCAACGAAAGAAAACTCACGGAAACTGTTTTCCATCGATTTCTCAGAAAGCGTTTGAATCTTGTAGACCACAACATATTATTACAAAAAAATACTGCATATGTTCAAAATCCGCAGTAGTCACCTTCTTCAGTCCATAAACTTGAAAGCATGACCCAGCGAGTTACTTAAACGTACTTATTCCACTGAAGGAATAGTGAGCTGTGGCGTTCCACCAGGGCTCTGACCTTTGACCTCTTCTCTTCTGGTAGGGGAGAAATGGACCTACCGATGCACATATCTCACAATGATGTCAACTGTGATCTGTCGCTGACGATAGTTCTCCTCACGTAATGATACAAACATCATGTCTGTACAAATATCGTTACAACAAAGTATCACTGATGTCTAGAATGGAGTGCAACCAGAAACCCGAATGTCCTTAATCCGCACAAAACAAAATGTATGGACCTAGCATCGAGACAGAAACATCAAACGACACATCTTATGTTCGCTAAAAATGAGTGAAACCTTGATCGATCGGGTTCCGAACACCGTGTCTAGGCGTGATCATAGATGAGAACTTTAAATGGCAACACATATAAAACATGTTTGCAAACCGTTGGCTCGCAATTTGTTTTTACTCCATAACACAGTATTTGTGAAAACCACATATCCGGCATATTTTTTGAAGCCCATTGCCTTTCTCACATCAACTATGCTCCACTGTCTGGAGTGGTGCCGTGAAAAATCACATAAAAAAAATCAACTCTATGCATCGACGGGAATTAAGCCCTGATTCTTCCGACAAGTCACTATCAACCACGGCAAATTCGCAAAACTAATGAAGTTACACTGCAGAGCCACCTGACCATATAATAAGGAAGTACTAATGTTTAAAGTCCATGCAAACATGGCGCCAGCCCCACAAATCTTGCTGATTTATCGCAAAATGGCAACAACGCGAATATGATCAAATAATTACATATCTAACCACGTGTCCGCATTGATTTGTTCAAAGCAAGTTTGCATTTTGGTGGGCCAGCGGTGGTGGGAACGTCTCTTCCTCCGTCTGCCAATACATGTCAATCACTGCCGTCCTTCCAATCAGCAGTACTTAAACATTTACTAGAACAATAAATCTAACCTTTGATCATAGTCTCAACGCCCTACTTTTTATGCTTGCCTCTATATTTATCAAAAAAATTGTGTGGTGTGGGTGCGTGTTGTGTGTGTGTGTGTGTGTGTGTGTGTGTGTGTGTG
>CM031627.1:44975949-45005659 GCA_018398815.1 Conus ventricosus
GGTGGCCACCCATTCTAAAGACTCTATAGTCGTCTTATTCAAGTTAACTGATAAACCTAAGTGGTCTGCTTCCTTTTTCAATACATTTAGTTGGTTTTGCAAACCTACAACTGTTCCAGACAGAAGACCAACTGTGGACTCAATAAGCATCCTTGTTTTACTCCATTCGGACAATCAAAATAATCTGAGTACTCACACATGCAAGCACCGAGTTGTAGACCCCTCTAGTATTCATGTACAATTCACTATGAACACCACTTTTACGGAGTACATTCCACAGAGCATTCCGATTTACCGAGTCAAAGGCCTTCTTGAAATCTACAAATGCAATGTAGAGCTTTAATTTGCAGAGTAGATGTTTCTGAATCAAAGAATATAGTGTAAATGTATGGTTTATGGTGCTGTAACTGGTTCTAAAACCTGCTTCTTCTTCTACTATTTTTTCTTCAGTTTCAACCCATTCAGTTAATCTTGCATTTAGTATGTATGTGTAGATTTTACTTAAAATGCTGGTAAATGATATTCCACGATAGTTGTCGGGATTGTTCACGTCTCCTTTGTTTTTGTAAATTGGTGCAATTATAGATTTAGCCCATTCTGATGGAAAGATGCCATTACTAATAAGTTGGGTGAATAAATGAACAAGAAAATTGATTACAGTTGTATTTGCATTCTTCAACATTCTGCTATGATTCTATCTGGTCCTGCACTCTTGTCTAATTTTAAATGTTTAATACCAGCAACGACTTCTTCACTAGAAATAGGTTGATTAAATAATGGCTCAATTTCATTTTCTTCTACCATACAAGTCTCTTCTTCCTTACTTTATATTAACAAAACTATGAACAACGCCCCCAAAATGGTCGTGCCACTGTTGAACTGAGATTTTGTTATACACGAAACTCTTTTGTTTATAGATCTTATAACAGGCCAGAACAGTTTAGAATCATTGACTGATTTTGTTTTAGTTTATTAAACCTACTTTCTTTAAACTCCAGTTCCTTTGTTTTCCTTAGCGTAACATACTCTTTACGTAATACAGCGTATTTTTCTCTTTTCTTACTCCTTGGCTGTTTTGCATCTCTGAAATTTTTTAATAACCTTTTAACTTCCTGTTTCTTTCGGTCGCACTCATTATCAAACCAGTCATTGTATGTTCTGCTGCCTCTACAAATAACTCGAACCATACAAAGCTGCAGCTCCGCACAAAACACTGACAAACGGGACTGGGGCAGCTTCAAGATCTTCAACAAGAACTTAATACATTTCACACATGTATCTAAATACAAAGGGTATCTGTCCCTTTATATTTAGATACATGTGTGAAATGTATCCCTCCATATAAAACAGTGTTTGATGAATGGATTGAAACAAAGGAAACGCTTCATAGCACATGCACACACTTTTTTCTATCTGTGAATTTTCATTTAAGCCCTAAATTTCAGCTGCATATGTAAAAAGAGATTTTATCTGTGCATCAAACATTTTCCAAAATATATCGCGATCTGTACAATTATTATTATTTTTTTTAGGGATTTCAGAATTTGAATAGGACCTTTTTTCCCACTTTTCTAAGATATTTTTTCCATGCGTAACAGAAAGTTGATTTTCTTAGAAATACCATTCCTATATATCCATATGAATTAACTACTTGAACATCTGCATTTCCATAAAACCATTTTTTATGCACTGATAGGTGGCCACCCATTCTAAAGACCACTATATTCGTGTTTTCCAACTTAACTGATAAACATAAGTGATCCCCGTCTTCTTTCAATACATTTAGTTGATTTTGCAAACTTTTAACAGTTCCAGATAGAAGAACAACATCGTCAGCAGATTCAACTGCTCCAGGTATGTTCTGTATAGGCCTACCATGTCTTTCTTTACAGGACAATGTCACAGCTTGTTCGTTTATGAAAAAAAAAGAAAACAACTGTGGACTCAACAGGCATCCGCAGTTTACTTCGTTTGGACAATCAAAAACATCTGAATGCATACTGTTCACACGCACACTAACTTGCAAGCACTGAATTGTAGACACCTCTTATAGCCATATACAATTTACTATTAACATCACTTTTACGATGTACATTCCACAGAGCATTCCGATTTACCGAGTCAAAGGCCTTCTGAAATCTACAAATGCAATGTAGAGAAAATATAATTATGGTCTATGGTGCTGTAACTAGTTCTAAAACCTGCCTGTTCTTCCCCTATTTTTCTCCAATTTCAGCACATACAGTTAATCTTCTGTTTAGTATGTAAGTGTAGATTTCGCTTAAAATGCCAGAAAGTGCTGCTCCACGATTGTTGTCGGGATTGTTTACATCTCCTTGTTTTTATACATTGGTATGATAAAAGATTTAGCCCATTTGGATGGAAAGGTGCAACTATCAAAAAGCTGGGCAAATAAATGGACAAAGAAATCAATTACAATTGTGTTTGAATTCTTCAACATTTCTGATATGATCCTCTCTGGTCCTGCACTCTTTTTAAATTTTTTTTAAATGTTTAATGCCAGCAGTGACTTCTTCACTGGATGTAGGATCAGTACGATATGGCTAATATTTATTCCGTATTACCAAAATGACATCTTGTTCCTTAACTTTGTTATCAAAACTATGAAGAACACCCCCAAAATGATCATGCCACTGTTGAACTGAGATTAAGTTGTACACAAAACTGTTACAGATCTTATGACTGACCAGAACATTTTAGAATCATTGACTGAACCTTTTAGTTTCTTTAACCTATTTTCTTAAACTCTTAGAGAGAGAGAGAGAGAGAGAGAGAGAGAGAGAGAGAGAGAGAGAGAGAGAGAGAGAGAGAGAGAGAGAGAGAGAGACTGACACTGACACTGACATTTTTTATTGTCCGTTTAGCAGTTAAGCCTTTTAGACAAGGGGTTGGCAAATGCATTCACCGATACAAAAAGCAGAAATTTCATGCGTATACGTACTCTCACAGACACACACACACACACACACACACACACACACACACACACACACACACACCACACACACACACACACACACACACACACACGCCACACACACACACACACACGTCCTCACCTTTCCTTCCGCCCCACCCCCGCTACCTTTCTACTATTGCCCCCAACATCCATACCGCCATAATCACACACACTTGACCACTAACCCTTCCCTCTCCCTCCCCCTATTCCGCCAGCCCACACACCCTCCCAAGCCCCCAGCCCTCCCCAGAACATCCGCACATTGGATCATCTTTACGTTAACCGGTATTTTGCTCAATTATCTTTTTTCTCACACACATGGCTTCAGCTATGTATTTAGCCACTTCTTTAACAACACGTTCATTATTATTAGATAACACTGAAGCAACGCTAGCATTATTTTGGTGGAATGAACGAGTATTCAACACACTGCAGCGTTTACGTTTGTCAGCATAAGTAGTACAGAAACAAAAATGTTCTTCATTTTCTAATCATTTCCACAAGATGGGCAAATAGTGTCATTCGAATATTCAGAACTTAAGAACCATTGCTTACAGTTTTTCAGACCACTAAACCTTAACCTAAATCTGGCCAAACTGATTCTGTGCCATTTATTTGTAACTAACGTTAGGTACTTTTCTGCCTGAAAAATATTTTTGAAGAACAGAAATATCTATATTTATCGTTATTGTCTATTTCTGCATGCCAATTTTGTTTGAAACAGGAAATGAGTCTGTCTTTGAATTCTGTTATAAAACCATATTTGGGAGTTCTGTCTTTGAATTCTGTTATAAAACCATATTTGGAACAAACTCCCTGGTTCAGCCAAACAATACCAAAGCCATTTTCAGTCAGAGTCTTTTGTACTTCTGACACCCAATTAAAGTGACCAGATTCGTGCTGTAACAGAAGCATTTCGTAGGCTTGCCTACATATTCTCGACATGGGGAGTCTGACTAGTTTTAACCAGTATTTGATGCATTTTACAGTAGTTGTAACGCGTAGAGAATACCTCCCAGTTTCTCCATATATCAGTTTATTTGATGTATGTAGGGGTACATTCAGATATCTTTTTATGGCAAACATGTGGACATTTTCAATCTGTTTACTGTCTTGTTCTAATCCCCAGACTTCAGCTGCGTATGTTAGGATAGGCTGAATTTGTGTATCGAAAAGCTTCCAAAATAAATTTATATCAATAGTGTTAGTCTTCGTAATGATTTCATAATTTCCATCACTCCTTTTTTTGCCTTTCTACAAACATCAGACAGAGCATTGCTAACACTCAACTTTGTAGTAAAAGCCATCCCTAAGTATTTGTATGAGTTAGTTACCTTTACTTCTTCATTTCATAAAAACCATCTTTCTCTGTCACTTAAGTAGCCACCTTTTCTGAAAACCATTACATTTGTTTTGTCAAGATTGACTTAACTTTAATCGATCTGCCCCTTCTCTAAGACTATTTTATTTGATTCTGGAGCCCAATAACAGAGTCAGATAACAAAATAACATCATCCGCAAACAATAATAAGAATATTTCAACTGCACCAAGAATAAGCTGAATACCATGTTTTCCATTGCTTGACAAATCAACAGCCAATTCGTTTATGAAAAAGGAAAATAAGAGCGGCTAAGTAGACATCCTTGTTCCCCCCCCTTGGGCATTCAAAGTAATCAGAATAACAACATTTATCTCGTACACATGCTAATACAGAATCGTTAACACTTTGTATAGCTTGATAAAGTTTTCTTTTCACACCCCATTTTCTCAAAACTGCCCATAAAACATTTCTGTTCACAGAATCGAACGCCTTTCTGAGTCCACAAAGGCAACATACAGTTTAGACTTTTTTTATAAAAAAAAACTTTTGCACTATCGCATATAGGGTGAAAATATGATCTACGGTACTATAACCTGGTCTGAAGCCTGCTTGCTCTTCCATTATTTTTTCCTCTTTCTCTACCCACTTTGAAAGTCTTTTGTTTAAAATATGTGTATACACCTTACTTAAAACACTCGTTAGGGCAATGCCACGATAGTTATCTGGCAGGTTTGAATCTCCCTTTTTATATAATTGGAACAACTATAGATTTCGACCAATCATCTGGGAAAACACCGAGGTCAAACAATTTATTGAAATAAATAACTACGAAATCAGTTATTTTTGAATTGACATGCTTCAGCATCTCACTAATAATTTTGTCAGGACCAGAACTTTTTCCGGCCTTGAGATTACCAATGCTGGCTTGAACCTCATGCCTGGAAATTAGTTCATCGAACAAAACATCTGAGTCATTTGTTGTTTCTCCCACATGGTCTAAACTCGATATTTTCCTCTGGAGTAGATGATACATCCACATCATTAAAGACATTGTAAAAATGGTTATGCCATTGATCAATGGTGAGAGAGTTGTATATGACTGACTTTCTATTGACTGATCGAATAATTTGCCAAAATACCTTTGGATCATTAATCGACTGATTAAGTTTGGTTAATCTTCTTTGGTCAAATTCATCTTTTTTTCTGTTTAACAAATATTTGTATTGTTTTCTTTCTTTTACGTACTCTTCTCTATTTTCTGCACATGATTTCTTTGAAGCTCGTTTAAATTTCCATAGTGACCCCTTAACTGCCTTCTTTTTTCGATCACATTCCTTGTCAAACCAGTCGTTTTTCTTTTTCTTATTTCCTATTGTTCTCATCATGCAAGAAGCAGCGCTGCAAAGTGATTTAAACGAAGAGTTCAATGGAAATATTGACATCTGTATCTAGAGCTTGGTAGGCGTTCTGTAGGCTTTCATCAAATTCATGAGAACTTAATTCCTCTTCAAAAACACTAAGCAAATTGTCTGACCACACAAACATATCTTCCACACCTTGTTCAGCTTCAGCTGGCTTTTCCACATCCTGTCCTACATTTGTCCACTGAAATTTAACTGGTAAATGCCAGGAGTCAATACGGTCTCCGCCATTCAGCTTACAATGTTGCGTAGAAAACATAATCCTTAGACATAATGACCATAATCGATACACGTAGAGGCCGTGAGGGCGAAACATACGTAAATCCCCAGCAGACTCACATTCCCCACGCCATTAACTATGGACACAGTTGAATTTCATGAAACATTAATTTCAACAACGATTTTACCGCCCACTATTTTCAAATCTTCTTTTTGAAAATCGGTGTGTCAAATCATCATCACGTCACACAATGTCATCATCAAAGATCAGGTGAGAAATTAGTCATCACTCGGTGTTGGTTGTTTCCAGATCCAGTTCTTGCATTGAGGTCACCCATTATAAAAACATTAACGTTTTTCAATTTTCTGTAGGTTGCAAGATTCATTTTCCAAGTTCACGAGCCCATTTGATTTCCATTTGAATTGTTACAAGCGACCATTTTCAGGGACAACATGCATGCGAACAAAACCACTTCAGAGAACAGGGAAAGGGGCATTCTGGGCCACTTCGCCTCACCCAGTTTCGGGCGAAGTAACCCAGAATGCCCTTTCCTGTTCTATGAACAAGTAAGAGTAAATACTGTGTTGTCGGGGTTATCCGTTTTTTTCAATACTTATTACTAAAGTTTTCAGAGAGATATCCAGGACCCTGTACACTTCCCTTAGAGTACGCAGGGAAAAGCAAGTTGTTATGGTGAACGCGCCCATTTCAGGTTGGTTGCACCAGGGCTATCCGACACTTCGCGGTATGTTCATTGCAGCTGAGGGAGAGAGAGAGAAACCCTAAGGTTAAGTTGCCCCTCAGGAACAGACAGACAGACAGACAGACAGAGAAGAGAGACAGAGAGACAGACAGACCAGACTGAGCGGCGGGCACACACAACACACACACACACACCACACACACACCACCACACACTACACACACACATTCTTCGCATACTTTTCTGTGTCACCTTCCTGACTGCTGTCTACCTCCCCTCCTTCCTCTCTTCCACCTCATGCACCCCAACCCTCTCCACCACACCTCCGCCACCCCCCAAAACCCCCCCAACACACACACACACACACACACACACACACACACCCCACACACACACACCACACAGACGGGACAGACAGGCAGACAGACAGACAGGCAGAGACAGGACACTCATACACGCGCGACGGGCGCGCGCTCACACTGCCGAAAAACTGAGAGGCTCAAAAAATCAATACTGCCGCCTGTCTCCCCTCTCCCCACTCCCTCACGCTGGGGCCTGCGCATCGCCGCCATCATGACATCAGCATTCTCGAACTTCTGGCCGTTCGTGAGGGCGCTGTTAAAGCGCTCACATGATTCTGTTCACCAACCACCGGTTTCCTCATTCTTCTACTGACTACGGACGAGTAAGACGTTTTCTGTTCTTGCGCTGTGTTCGGTGCTTGGGTGTGTTTTCTAAAAATGGCTACCCGTATCACTGAAGAGCAGGCTCTTGCCATTTGAAACACCACAAAGTTTTACCATACTTTGCATGCTCAGAGAATTTGTTGAAAAAAGAACGAGGTTGAAGGCATGTTCGTGCCCGTCGAACCGGAAAAAGAAGTATTGCTTCCTTGAAGGAACAGAAATGAAAAAAGTGAACGACTGCTTTGAAAATGGCGTACTATCTTAAAGGTTTGTTGGTTCAAGGACATGAAAACGTGAAGGCAATATTGTTGAACAAAATATAGGCCAATTTCAATGCGTGTTTGTCTTCGATGAGATGGTCCTTATTAATAGAGGGCGCCTGCATTAGTTGGGAAAAGCGGCGCCAAAGCAAAACAGCATCACGCGTTGATTGTTGGGCGTTGGCTTGAGACAGCCCAAGTCATGTTTAAAAAAACACTAAATAACGCATCAAAACATGAGCGTTCATTCTTAAGACGCAGGTGAACATGTCTTGAATCGTATGCTAGGAAACTCATTCAACTTTCTGGCGTGTTTATATAGAAAACTATCCTAAATGCCACAAGCTAGGAATCTGTATATAAAGAACTGTGTAGCTATCGCCAAACCATTATTAACTTATGGCAACTGGATGACAATTTTCGGGGAAGTTCTGTGCCACAAAAACTAGATAGGGCTAGGCAGACCTTTGTCATCTACCAGTATGGACGAGGAGTAGTGTGTGCCAGCACTTTATTTATATAAAGGCTCCAAATATACAATGACGGATGTACTATACTGGCGATTAGAGCCGCAATAAAAGCTCGGCCACATGCAGTATTTGCTGTAACTCTGCCATTTGCCAGTTGCATGCATGCGTTGCTGATAAGTGGAGCAGAGCAAACTAGGCCAAACAACCCTATGTGATCGGCTTGCTGCCAATGAGTCAGCACCTGCAAAGCTCGGTTGCACACTAGGCCAAACGGACCCTTATGTGATCGCTTGACTACAGAGCGCGGCAGCACCAGCAAAGCTCAGCGGCATACTAGGCTAAACGACCCTATGTGATCACTGGGGTTGATTGAGGTGTGCGCGCGGGAAACCGCGGTTGTTCTACTTCTTGTTTTGTTTGTTGGTGTTTGTGTGTTTTGTCCTGCCCCACGCACGCCCACCGTTCCCCCACATCCCCCTCCCTTGACTGGCTATTGGTTGTGTTGTGTTGGTTGTTTGTTTAGTCTGCCCCACGATGCACGCCCCCACCCCACGCACGCTCGGCCCACCCCCTACCCACCCACGCATGCCACTCAAGTCATCCACAAGTTCTTACTTAAGTCATTCTCAAAGTCATGTACAAGTCATCCTCAAGTCATTCACAAGTATACTCAAAGTCATTCACAAGTTCTTACTTAAGTCATTCTTCAGGTCATTACAAGTTCTTGCTTAAGTTATTTCTCAAGTCATTTACAAGTCATCCTCAAGTCATTCACAAGTTCATAGGCAAGTTCTTAGGCAAGATTTTATCAAGTTTTGTTCTCAAGTTAACCTAAGATCTAAGACCTAAGATCTATATTTTTATCTTATTTAGTAGATGTCTAAGATTGTACACAACGCCTCAAAAACAGCGTCATGGTTGAGATTGTTCTTGCCTCAGCGTTCTCTGCATAGATCTTAATGAAGGTTTTAACTACGAAGCAACCGCATTGATTACAATTCGGGGCTATGGAAATGTCTTTTATTAGACACCAGGTCTTTTTATGACTTCTTCATTTGATACTACGCCATGATCTATTTTTATAAAAAAATTTAAAATTATGTTCTTAATATATATTCCATTTGAAATGGATCCAAAATGATGCTTTGTTATTGGTGGTTTGGCGTGCAAGTTGTCTCTTTCTGTTTTAGTGGCTCAGATTTTGTTTTGATTTGCTTTCGTTTCTGTTTTTTTTTGCCCATTCGTTATATGTTGTATACAGTAATTACCGCCCCCCAGCAGCAGCTAAGGGCGGCCAAAAATGCAACGTTTTAAGTTCTATATTCCATGATAGGACTTTGGGCGGCTGCCCTTTGTATCACATGGAGTTTTTATAGAGTGGCATTGAATCAACTTGTTCTGGCGTTGGCGGTGTGTTATGTTTTCATGAGCTGAACATTAATTTTTTTTTTGTCTGTTCCACTTGCTTATTTTCTTCTGCTTCAACCGGCCAGGATTTTTATTGGTCTCCGGCCGGATTCAGCGTTTTCTGCTTGATTTTCTTGGCTTGGTTACTTTCTCCACCTGATTCAATGTTTTCTGGTTCTGATGATTTTCCAAGCTCGTTCATTTTGAAGGGATAATAAATCTATATGATTATAAAGATTATAATCCAGAATAATGGCGATAACAATGTTCCAAATCTATAGTATAAATCACAGCCTAGAGAATCTAATGCTTTGTTTAAAACTGGATCTTGCGTTAAATCATACGTAAGATCTTGTTCTGAATCAATGGGAGCAAATCTACTGACGAGTTTAGTGTACAAACTAAGAGCCGGTTTGCCCCACACTTTTCAAAAAACCCCATTCTAGACCAGCTGCGCTTCATACCTGTTAGTATACTTTAAAATGTCTTGCGGCGACATCTGTTGATCTGTTAATGCTTGAATTCAGTTCCGAGGAACTGTTTTGTTTTCCCACATGCTGCTTAGAATACAGCCTTTCCTTTTTGGGCATATGCTTGATCATCACCTTGGTTCTTCATATGTTCGGGAAGGTTTAGGCCGCCTTGTAGATGTAGGTAGTCATCACTGTTCATGTTTTTAATATTTATTAATTTATTTTATTTTATAAAAATGAGCACTCGAAAAAAATGTTGCTAACCTTGTATTACCATTATGCTGTTTTATTGGAGGCCCTAAGTGTAGGATACTCAATGCTTGGTAAAAGCTTGTTAAGAATTAAACCAGCAGATCTGGCCAAAATAGGGACTATCTTGGGGGATTCAAGCAAAGTATTGCTATTATTGCAGCTTATTTGTACGAAAGTTTTCTAGTTAAGCAAGGAATAATTCCAGAGAATTATAAATATGTAAGAAAAAAAATACATTTATAAAAAATGGCTTCCCTCGCAATAATGATAGGCGGCGCTGTGGTGAAGGCGCTTGCTTTTAGCGGAATGTAATTTCGCATTTAGTAAACGGGGGAATGTCGGCGAGAGAAAAAGAAAGAACAAGCTATGGAGCAACTAGCAGCTGCACATGAGCCTTGAAAGCAGAGACTTGAGCAGTTAGATTTTATTTAATGACACACTGAAGAGAACAGGGGCTGCAGCTTAATACTTTAAAGATGTTGATCAAAGCCAATAAAACATATTATCTAGTAACAGGCAATCCTGTCCAGACATCTTGCCCCCACCAAAATTCAGTGTCTTTTATCAACCATCAGAAAAAAACAAAAAGATGCAAGAAATCGCGTTTATTGTCGTTGGTATGACCGTGTGATATTTTGTTGCACATCTATTGGCTGAATAAATATGAAACAAAATCTATTATTCGCCCAAAGGATATTGGACGGGCATCACAGCATTAATTAGCTAAGCCAAGCAGCGGGTGTCAGTGAACAAACAGCAAAGGTATGGTTATCTAAACAAGCCGATTTGGCAAATTTATTTACGGCGCCTAGGACGAATACAGAGACACACTTTGTCAATACAACTCATACGACACCATCAAATGGATCTTCTATATTTACCTCTGATTGGATTAGGACGAAAAGATTTAAGTACGCCCTCAATTCAGACATGCTTAAGGATACAAAGATGCGGAATCCATTTAACACAAAAGAGCGCTTCTGCTGTTGCTGTTTGCCAGACAACTGATTATACAACGAGGCCCTTTAATTACCCTCGCATGAATCAAGGTGATGATGGAAAGAATGTAAAGGGCAAGTGGAATCAATTATTGTTATAACTTAGAGTTTCCTTTAGAAGAGGCATCTCCGGGCGGTTTCACAGATCACAGGCTTTAGTTTGAAAAACTTTAACAAACATGTTAGCGAAAGACTTTTCTACTACCAGTATCACAGAGAGCTGATTGACAATTCTCGCAACACAGCATGGGTTAGAAGACTGCCACTCGTTTGCGCGCAATGAATTAATGATGAATTTATGGGTTAAAACCAGTACAGCAATCAAAAGAAAAACAATAAATGGTGTTGAAGGAGGTTCTTTATTTCCGAAACTATTACCATTTGGATTGAAAGTAAGGTACCTCTTATTTTACGGGGGGAAGAGAAGGGGGAGGGAGGGACACAGCATCAGGGCAACTGAATCCGTTTGGGTACGGGTTGACCCGTACGAAATAAAAAGAATTGTAAAAAATGAATCGCCCGTGTATTTATTTACGAGAAACTGACAAAAACAAAACAACCAGCCCTCAAAGATCTTTTGTGAAGTGACGAAAATGCAGATACTCCCCTGACACTGTTCCGCTTTAAGTATTTTACGGTTTCTCAGTGCCCAATTGCATATGAAAACTATGGAATAACAAAACACCGTTGTGTGTTTTTGTTTCTATTAACGACTTCTTTGTTACAAACAGTTGTGTTGATATCTCATGTAGAGTAGATCGCAGTTTTACGTTGTCATGAGAAAATGTCTTATTGCCAAACAATGCTTCTTTGTAGTTGTCTTGTGGATATGTTGGACTGCACAACGCTGCGAGATATTCCCTTGGCTTTCTTAATGATTTTTCCTGGTCGAAATACTGTACATTTTCAGATCTTAACCCCACATACTCCTTGATCACCTTTCCAGATAATTCATCCTTCATCTTTCCTAAAACCTTCTTGTTAGTATTGAATGCAAAGGCGAGTCTTTAGGATAATCGGATGTATCTTTACCACCCCGCATGCCTTTAGCCACTTCGGTTTCCATGTCTTTATAGATGTCTTCTAGTAGGGATATCTATAACAAATCTATCTGTATCTGTGTAAAGTACTCTGGACTCAGGATTACGAGGGCTTAAAGTAGTCATAAAGAAACTCTAACATCAAAAGCTTTGATAATTCTAAAACAGTAAACCCAATAATACAGGTTTGTCTAATTTGACTTTCTTTTTTTTCATCATTATGCCAAAAAGCTGATCATGAAATCTTCTGAAGTCCTGATAATTAGGTTTTGAAGTCAGCTTAATTGCTTCGTTCTCTCTGGTGACTAATCTGACATCTTTGCGCTTGTGCGGATTCTCCATAGTCTTTCCAAAACAGCTGTTGTTCATCAGCTTGAAAAAGTCTTTTTCTGAAGCATCTGTGGATTTAGTTCTAAGGTCAGTGTTCTTCATGATGTATGGTTTCATGAAATGTTCTTGATCAAAAGCAATTATGCGATGGACAGCTGTCAACTTCAAACCATGTCTTAAATAAAATTGTAGAAGTCTGTAATGGCAGACATAATTTTTTTTGCTCGAAGATTAGGCACAAGTTTAGGCGGCTCTCTTGGATCCATCTTTAGACTTTCTGCTGCTAATGGATAGTCATTATGTGGTCATGGAGTTCATGAGGATATTCTAAGTTAACTTCTAGAATGAAACCATGCTGCTGATCAGGCGTTAAACTGCTCAACCACTTTAATGCTTTTTGATTTATTTGTACCTGTGTACATTTTAAAGTTACGTAATGGAAGTGATTGCGCCATTGCCCATCCATTACAGATTGTTTGCATCTAAATACATGAGATAGTTAGACCTTTTACTCGGATCATAGTCGTCCAAGTATTTGTTGTTTGCTTTACAGTAATGGTGCGACGCCATACTAATTCCTCCACGCAGTCCGTTTTCAATCATCTGAATCATTGGTTTGGTCAGACAATAAATCAATCTGTACTCCAGTAAACTTTAAGAAAGCGTCCCAGCTCATCCCGGTGCAGAATATAATGCGCAGGATCCAAACTGTAATGTTTCATGCAGGTCTTTCTGTAATTTTCAAAGACGTCCGCTAACAAACATACATCTGCCATTAAATAGGAGTCATGATAGTCTCCATCGTTTTACAATCTAACTTTTGCCAAGCATCTTGAGCATGCTGGTAATCAGAATCACTGATGTCCTTTCCTCTAAGACTAGAAAAGAACGCGCCTTTAGGAGGAAGTGTGTCTTCATCAAACCTTTCCCAACTGTTCATGTACTCATAAGGGTAAACACCCTTTCTAACAGCGTTGGGTCAAAATATTTTTCCGTTATTGGGCAGGACTTTAAGGACATAGCTAGTGACTCTAATGACCCATCATGTGCTGCATAGAGTCATTAAAAGACATGTTATTTAAGTGAAACACATGTACTTTTCTGATGACTGTGCAATGCATGACACCCTAAGGCGTCGTCTACTGCTTTCATTATAAGATGAGAGTCGTAACCTCGCAAGTTATGAAAGAAGATGGGCAGCTTCCATGTCTTTGGATCAAACTTTAGTTGAAGATTGCATTTACTGTGTGCTGCTCCTCTGAACTTTCCACTAATGTGATCTTGGTATCTTACTGTGGGGTTTACACTCTTGGGCGTTAGCTCTAACCGCAAATCCAAAAGTGATGTTGGCTGAGGCATACTGTTGTTGGTTTCAGGGCGTCATCTGATTGTCGGTTAAATTCAGATTATAGAATCATTCATTACGCACTTGCTGCATGCGCTGTAAAAAATCTTCCTAGCCGCATTTGGGCCTCTATAAATTCTGGTTCTGAATGAACGTCCAATCCGACCTGACAACAATTGAAGGCAAATGAACAAATCTGATGATTACTCATTAAGGGTACTGTGTTTTCGAAGTTTTGTTGGTGCTGCCCTTCATAAGTAACAATAGCGACTCGAAGTCTGCGTTAACAATATTTGGGAGAATGTTGGCTGTTTTTTCCAGTATTAAAACTAACTTTTAGCTCAGGTGAGGGGGCGGAATTTAGTTCTGTATTACAGTTCTACAGGAACTGTTACAATGTTTTATTGTTCACTCGCAGCTTGCACTGATGGAATTTCTTGTTAAAATTTTGTGCAGGAATTCGTGTTTGCTATGTTTGTTTGTAGTATCTAGTATAACTCAATAAATCTACTCATTGTGCGTATCAATGTGTATGGGGTAGCCCGCTGGTTGACAACATTAGTAGTAAGTCACATGATTTTTGTTCTTGTTCGCCTATTGTTGGAATGTTCTTGGACACTTTACATGGCGCCAATTTGTTTCCTCATCCATGTGTATACATTAAACAGTTATGGGTTTGTTTTGTTTTCAAAACTATCAAGTTGGTCTATACAACAGGAAAGGTATTCATTGAAGTTTAGATCTTTGGCGTATTTGCTGATAGTCGTCTCACTCTTGCGGGTCGCGGGATGATGCCAGCCTTGCAAGAAACACACCACATGAACATTAGTCGTCTGATTCCTTTATGTTTATAACTGCTTTTTTCGCTGCCAGTTGCTGGAGGGTAGGGAAATGTAAAGCCTTGCCAACATCGGTGCCTACTTAGGCCTGTTTTAAGCTAATCTCTAAGACGTCGCCTTGACCCAACCGAGCCTCTCATTTTAGCTTCTTCAGCGGCAGCGTCAAACTGTGCAGCAGTTCGTTTATGCCCAACCGGTTGTTAAGTCGTTATGAGAAAGAATAGTCTGTTGTTTAGTTGAGACCCAGACTTTAGATTTTCTATCATTTTTTGTTACTGTCGATTAAAACAGCTAACATTACTTTAACTGGCGGGTCTATTGTTAGTTTGCCTGGAAACTTGTGAAATTGCATGAACAACGCTTGCCTGGACGTTTGTTGGGTCGATGACTTCTAATCATATCATTCAGTGCCTTGATAAACGCTCTCTCGCGTGCATTCCTTCAAACAATTCGTCTTGTCCTTTCATATATCTTAGCCATGCTGTCTTTTTTTCTAAGCCAAAATATTTATTTAAAATTAAAAAAAAAATACTTAATCAGAAACCCAATATCAACGGTTTTTATGCGCTTGGACTCATATAAAAAACTAAATGTATAAACACTTGTTGGTGTTGTTAATGTGGAGTGTTTAGAGCAGGTTTAATGTCTCGTTTACTTTTTTTAAGCATTCCTTTGTTATCTGCTCGGGGTCGGGCTGTGAGCTAAAACTTGTCACCGCCTTTCTTTGAAAGATCAAACTCTTGTCTTTTATAGTCTCAAAATCGGCCTGTAAACGACTAAATTCTTCATCCGTGATGTTGAGTCAGCTAGTGCTTTATTTATATTCAGCTTGAAGGAACTAAGTTTAGCTGTATTAGTTGAACCATGGCTGTTGCTTTTGGAGTTTAGTTTTTATTTTTTTGCTCGCAGCACCTTCGGCTAATGAACACAGGCCGAGAGCTAAAGACAAACCTCTAGAGGTAAGCTGCGGGTTCGCCTATGCCCGTTCTAAGAGACCATCACTCGTTTCTGTGGATAGAAGCGCTTATAGTCGTGCTCCTGTATTAACATATGTAACAGACATTAAAGGCAGCAGAATACCTTCGTTTGGTTGTTGCTGTATTTTGAAAGTCTTGCTCTAGTTTTTGTTGCATTTTGTGTAATGTTTGTTATCTGAAGGTTTTTACTTCAGGGGTTTCTATACTGCAGATGCTGCTATCCCTTCGTTTGGCGGTTGGCTGTAGGGCACATTTGGATAAACCTGAACAGGACCATGCTTTTTTATAAAATGAAAAATAATTTAGTATTATTTACATTATTCTAACTGTTTACTCGAATATTCAGCTGCGAATCATTAAAATAAATCAAATGTACATTAAGCGGTTTATCGGCTTCTTTTTTTCTTCTTTATCAATTTGAATGTTTATTCGTCTCTCACGTTTCTCCCGCCTTCATACAACTCATTTTCCTCTGTTGACTTAGGTCAATCCATTAAACCGTATTTTGTTGGTTAAATAATAATCGAGTTCTAAACACTGTGAAGATGTTAAATCTTTAGACACTAGGGTATGCGTGGGGATTTCTACCCCTCCCAACCCCCCAAACAATTTTCTGATTTCGTCAAAATGATGATAAGGTCTAAGCACGCTAGCGTAGATTTGGTTAGGACTGCCGTCAATTGTACATTGCATTTCGTTATTGTAGGATTAAAAACTTGTTCCTTGCTATTGTGAAACGTTCTTCTCCTTCACACAGCAACAAAAAACAATAAAAGACCTTTAAGCGATTCTTGCTGCGTCGCTAAAACTAAATTTCCATTTATTGTCTGCCCTTGCTTCTAGGAGATGTTTGTATGGATGAATCACTCTAATCGTAATATTTGGTAATTTGACTGTTATTGTTGTTCAATCAGCCTTGCTAAGGTGAGGTTGCTAAACAACGTCAAACTCTAACGGATGTCAGAAATGCTTGTACTTTGCTTCGGTGGTCTGTCAATGGGATCTGTTGGATAACGCGTTTGTATTCATTTAAAAGTTTGGGTTCATATGACAATCTGTCTTTTATAGGCTCCTTAAAGTTTGGTGCATGCGACTTTTAACAACTCAATATCTAGGAATGGAAAATCGATTTTCCATTACGCAAAATTTACTAGCTACAGCCTTTTTTTGCTGATGTAGCAACTTGAGGCGAGGTTCGGCGCCTATTCTAAGCTTTAGTGCTTCTTCATTTTCAATTCCTTGAAACGCAAGATCAGCCTTTGCGTTTCCCGGTTAGCCATAGTCAGAATAGGTTAAAAATATGTCTGCTTTATGTTAAAGAAAATTATTTCTTGCCCCTCAAGTTTTATCTGAAATTTTTCTTAACTATTGCCGGCACCAGATTCGCACAAAACTGTCCTGTTTGGGTCTGTTGTGGAATCGAGCGCTATTTTGAAAGTAGGACGCGCAGAGCCTGGCAAAATCACTTCATCCGCTCCTAGGTCTGGGAAATTTTGAAAGTAGAATTGGATCTGCATCAATAGTAGATGGATTATTTGGAACAGTAATATTCCGATTATTTCCCTTTCACGCCATAAGGCTCTTTCAGTTTTCTATGCGGGTCTAGAATCGAGCCATGTTTACTTGTTCTGGCATTTTTATGAAGCAAATAAAAAGTTAATTTATTAAAACATGGCTGGATTTTTTGAGGTGAAGAAGATTTATGTGTTTTGGATCGTGGAGACGACATGAGTGAAATGATCCCTTTGACACGCATCGCTCAACCTCTCAATGCAGCGTGGAATTAACAGAAGTACGGGGCGGAGCATTTTACAAAAAGTTTAGGTCAAGAACTCCCGTAATTATTGACCAGAAAGATTTTGAATTAAAAGATGGTCATTTGTCTGTAAAAAAAAACGATCATGGGCAACTTGTTCGGCTTAAACTAAACCAGACCCATTCAAAGTTTTTAGCAAGCTGGGTTCAATTAGAAATAGAACTCAGTGTGTAAGATCAAAAACAGCCTTGGCATTGCTAGACCAAAAATTAGGCACGGGGCAGTTGCTAAACTTCAAAACACCACTTACAAGAACGCCCGACAGATAACCAAATGCAAAACTTGGAACTTAAAGAATTTAAATCAATCTGCAGGCAATTAAAAATACAATAGAAGCAGAAACCAGTTTTTCAGAAGTAAAACAGCGTTAAAAACAATTAAGGATTCCCATTGCCTATGCGGAACTAACGGCCCTTGATCGTACTGGTAAGAACCTTCAGAGGCGAATTAACAAACAATTTGCAAAACTAGGTGAACTAGGATGAGCATATAAAAGAGAAAAAGAAAAACTCGTTGAGGCTTGATTGACGCCAAATTAGGACATGATAGTAAAGAAAGAATAACCAAGACTAAAAAGATCTTGAACAAGAAAGAATCTGCAGGACTAGATAGTGCTGTCTTTAAACCGAAAACAATTACGAAACTAGTGAGCAGAATAAGAGAAACTATCCAAAGAATTTTTTATGAAGACACGACAATAGCAGACGCATACGAACACTGTTTAGAGTTCAAGGTGTCACATTAGTAAGCGTTATAACAGCCTTAGGATTTGCACTAAGTACACTGGTGATGGCTATTGACAGGCGGCGGTGGAGGTCAAAGTTTAGTGCCCTCCGTCGCCATCTCCAACTGATAAATCTTGGGTAAAAAAAAATGGCTTGATCTTCTTGCGGGCTTATTAAAAAAAAATTAGCCAGTAAAGCTATAGACGCTTTACCGGTATTTAGGCAGTATTGTCAGCTGAGCTTTTTTTGTTATGCAAGCAAAGTAGTTGGCTTTATGGCCGAGCACTTATGTGTCATTAGTTCTCTTAATTTGTTGGGTTATATTTAGCTAAGATAAAGACAAAATAAAAAAAAAGTAATCCTAGAGCCAGTTAAAATCCAAGAACCAAGCGTACTGTCGTTTCATATTCAGGGTCCTCGCGAACAGAGTCACGAGTTTGCTGAGTCTTTCATTGATTTTGGGGGTTGGACTTGGGAATTAGATGACTTAATCTTGGGTGGTTTGTTTACTTTATTGTAATATTACTGGCTCTGGTAATTTATGTCGTTTTTCCAACTTCTGGTCCATGCTGCTATAAGAATGTCATTATTATGTTTATTATTATTCCTACCTGTTAGTCTGAGGTCAGAAGGGCAGCATGTATTAACCAGTGCAACAGCAAAGTCTACTTTCGATCTTGCGTATTGTAAAAACAGTTGGTACCTTTGAATACTTGAAGGTAAATCAACTGTGAATTAATGGCTTCCTCTAAATTTGCTAAGTATTGTTTTTGGGCGTCAAAAGCCCGTAGATGGATCAGTTATGCTCGATCTTGCCTGTGCTTGCGACCCTAGCAAAACACCAAACGTAAGTACGAATTAGAGCGTTTATTCGTTCTATTTCCCGCCCTAGTTAGGCCCTTAGAAGTGTCTAAGTTAATGTTGGTCCATTGCTGTTGTTTTGCTCTTGCTGTAGGGGACCCAGGCCGGAACAGTTATTGCCTGAAAGAAAGTTTTGAATGGAGGATGCCAGTCTTAGTTATACTTTCTGTGCGTGTTGCCCCGAAAATAAAGCGTCGCCTAGGCATGATTATGATCCAACTTTTGTCTAAAGCCTGTCTTGATGGTAATATTGAATTCGTTTACAAATCCTTTCAAAAAGCCTTCATGTCTATTAAAGTTGCTTGAGTGGATTAAACGGTTTGTCATTGGGCAATGGCGCTTGCAATTCAGTCAATAGTCTGAAGGTGATAATAAAAATGAAATCTGTACACTGACTCCTCACCAAAGGATCATGGTATTGAAAGGATCAGGCATACGCCCTCCAACCCAGTTGATTGCGCAAAACACAGCCATAGTTTAACTGGTTCTGATTAAAAACTGCATCGGATGACTAAACCACGCTATTCTTGATGTGGTCGTTTTCAAATAGGGGGGGTTAAGTTTTCGGCTTAATGTGTACTCACCTTTTTAGGAAAAGAGGCAGTCTGGGTCACGGAAAATGTCGAGGGTGCAGTGTTATATTTTTAAGATTTGTAGTGCGGCCCAAACAGGAATATCTGCATCAGTTATTTGAATGCACTCATTTTTAATTTGTTTTAAAAATTGTTTGCCTCCTTAACAATAACAACTCCAAGACCGCACCTTCGTTTTTAGGAACATTGCTATTTAATAAACGAAATGCGGAACCAGAACGGCCGCGCTCCATGAAATATTTTACAAAAGTCGTATGGTTTCTAGATAAAGCAAAGCAGAAGATTAATAAGGTTCTAAAAGTTAACAGAGCAGGGACCAATGAGCCAGTTAACAATACCTGATGGTTATTTACGGGTTTTGCTCCACTAAAAGAAGCAATGAGTATCTTTGACATCCTGCTCAAACTTAACAATGCAAATCTAAAAACAATGAATAACATTTAAGCTTGATGACGATGGAACATTTACTTTTTTGATACGAGAGCTAGCTAAAAATGTTTAGGCTTACAACTAGCCTTTACCCATCATATTTTTTATTGCTGAGCAGACAAAAACTACTTTTGAGGGGAAAATCCGCTCGATCTTGCATTACATTCATTACTCTATGTTCATTGGATGTGCTGAGCACTGATGAAAACGTATATGATGGAAGGCCCTCAACTGTTTTAAGAAGCTCTTCCGTCAGGGAAAGAGCATATTGCGATTATGATGAAGTTAGACCAATTCCTAATTTACAGTATTTTAAAAGATTAGTTTGTGGGGAGGGTCGGATCTTTTAATATAAAAATCAAAGACCAAAAAGGGAATGCGGTGTAATGTGATTTAACTGACATGTTTTGGAAATAAAATAATTCGCTACTAAAAATAATGTCGCGTGGGCCAGAGAAAAAACCAGGAGTTACATGGCGCCTGTGAGGTGTATAACTTTGAATTAAAAGACCTTGCAGGTCGTTGCGGACTTTGAACAGATGGTGAGATAGGCACTTTGTATGGTTTTGAGTACACTAAAGATGGTGATTTATAAACGCAAAGAGGTTGACGACACAAAAGGTTTTTAAAAATAGAACAACTACGAATCTTGTAAGCAAATAATGTTGCGCCAGTTTGATATAAAATTAGTTCGAAAACCTGACCTCAAATGGCACTTAGAACCATATTCTAGAATGGGAAATAAAATTTGAATTCATAAGCCCATTACATGTTTTGACCGCCAAAAAGTTTCAGAAAAGCAGTCAACTCTGGCCCTTTACATGTTAAGTCTTATTACCGGACGATAAATAGTCGAAAAAGAAATGAAAATAACGCCGTATGGGAAAAAAACAGTTACATCCTCCACAGGAAAAGAAACAGTTAGTAAAAAAGCTGCTACAAAAATTACAGTTCTTTCCAAGCAGAAAAATTAGGGAGCACGTTACAATGATTATTTGAAAATTTCTGTCTTTAAAGATGGGGAGAGGGATGGGTTTGGGCGTTAGTGACGGACTTATAAAAGGAATTATTATTAGCTGGCAAAACTTAGACGTTAAACGTCCTTTAACGTTGTTGTCGTCGTTCTTCCCAATGGCGAGGATATTAAGATCATTAACAAACAAGCAACAAAATCACTGTTGGGGGGACCTTTAAATAGAAAACAATCTTACAGGACCTAAATTGGATTAATCTTACACATTTAGGCACTCATAGGGTTTTATTATACTGAACAGTTTTGACGGTGAGTTATGATAAAAATAATAACTGAATTGGATTAAACTTGTTATAAAACTATGGAGCAGTTTAAACTTTATGACAAAAATCCTCTTTGCTCATTGATTTGTGGGCAGATGGTTGTGGAAAACATATTTATCCTTCGACCTGTACAAAACAGTTTATCGTTATAATTTTAATCATATTTGTGGTATTTGTCCAACCACTTAAATGGAACAAAGCATATCATATAGAAGGTTTATATGGGCAGATGATGACATATATTTAGTTAATACTAGCAAATAAACTGAGTGAGTTGTTTTAGGAACAGTTGTATGACTGTTTGAAGGAACGCAAACACTATTTATTATAGATGACTGTTCGGCAGAAAGAGACATAGTTAAAAAGAGAAACACTTTGTCGAAACTAGCTTTCAGCGGAAGGCATGCTGGGATAAGTGTGTGGATTTTATGCCAGAAATATAACTCGGTTTTAAAAGACTTTAGAGAAACAGTTAAAGACTGTAGTTTTATTTCACATGAAAGACAAAGACTCATTTGAAGAATGTTTGCGTGAAAATGATGTTATTGAAAACGACCAGGAAAAAACACAGGATTAAGCAAAAACTGAAATCTAAAAAGTTTAGTAAATTAGTATTGAAAACGGATAACCCTACGCAGTACGTTTGTTTGTAGATAATCGTTATTTTTTTAGTTATTGAAGTCTTACTTGTCAGAGAACAGGGAAAGGGGCATTGTGGGTTACTTTCGCCCGAAACTGGGTGAGGCGGAAGTGGCCCAGAATGCCCCTTTCCCTGTTCTCTACATCTCTATCCGAGTTAAATACACATCTGTCAATCCGTATGGCCACAACATTTGCACAATTAACATTGACTACTGAAATATATCTGGAAAAGGATTTGCGCACTAACAGAAGAACGCCACCAGAATGTCTTCCATGATGTGACAATTTCTTGCTGGAGCAGTAAACTTAACAAAGTCTTGAAGAATATTACTGAAATCAAAAGAACTATCAACAAAAGTCTCTGTTAAGCACGCAACATCAAACTTCGAAATGTAATCCATGAAAGAAAAGTCATTAAGCTTACTGTACAAGTTTTCCACATTGTAAACAAGAAATGCCACTTCCTCAAGATGATCTGGCCTGTCCTACCGTGTAGTCGTCCGTGCATTTCGCCTGGGTCGTGCGTCATTGGCAGGGCTCTTGTTGACAGGGGGTGACAAGAAGCGGTGTAGACTGCCGTCGCCACGTCCACCTCGTCCTGCCCCACCTTTGCCACCACGCACACCACGTGCGCCCCGTGCAAGGTCAGACTGGCTGACCTCGTGGAAGCGACGAGGGGAATCCCCGTCTCTGCTTCCGCGTACTTTCTGCTGCCCTCTGCCCTCTGTTGCGCTGTCAGCTGCCGGCTTCCTCGCGGTGTCGGCGTTGGCCTCGGACGCTGTTCCTCTGGCATCAGCGTCGGCGCGGTCGTCTCCTGCGGCTGCTACCTCTGCATAGGTTATGGGGTCCGGTCGTTTTGGTTCCACAACCAGTCTGCCTCTCTTAAAGTAGGCCACTTTCCCCTCCTTCCTGGCTTCTGCCACAATACTGGCTTGTTGTTTGGTCAGGTCGTTGGACACTGTCACACCTTTCGCTTTCAGTCTTTCTCTGAAACCACGGTCTGTGATCACTGCCATCTTCTTCTTCCACTGACTAAACTTGACCACCATTGGTTTGGGTCGGCCGTCTCTGTTCTCCCCTACCCTGTGAGCTCGGGCGATGTCATCGGTTGTCCATTTCATCGGCCCCTCCACACTGTTGAGGGTATCGGCGATCAGTCTGGCACAAGTGTCATAGTTTTCAGACTTGGCCGTCTCAGGCACACCGTAGAAGCGAAGGTTATCTCGACGTGAGAAACCTTCCAGTCTGTCATGATTTTCTTTCAAACAGTCCATTTCACTTTTCATTTTTTCGACACTGGAGGTGAGTTTCCGAAATCCTTTTTCATTTTCGGCACACTGCCTAAACAAATCCCCAACATCTTCTCTGGTTTCATCTAAGGACGAAGCAATCTCTTGTATATTCTTTTCAAGGCTGTCACATCGTCTCCCAATCTTCTCACACTTGCTTCTCACCAGTCCAATGTCAGATCTGATGGCGCCTATATTACTTTCCATGCTGGACAAACGACTGACAATAGATTGGAACCTCTCACTTTGAAGTCTGAGGGTGTCCAGTATCTGTGATGCTACGTCTGAGGACAAACGACTGGACAATAGATTGGAACCTCTCACTTTGAAGTCTGAGGGTGTCCAGTATCTGTGATGCTACGTCAGAGGACAAACGACTGGACAATAGATTGGAACCTCTCACTTTGAAGTCTGAGGGTGTCCAGTATCTGTGATGCTACGTCAGAGGACAAACGACTGACAATAGATTGGAACCTCTCACTTTGAAGTCTGAGGGTGTCCAGTATCTGTGATGCTACGTCAGAGGACAAACGACTGACAATAGATTTGAACCTCTCACTTTGAAGTCTGAGGGTGTCCAGTATCTGTGATGCTACGTCAGAGGACAAACGACTGACAATAGATTGGAACCTCTCACTTTGAAGTCTGAGGGTGTCCAGTATCTGTGATGCTACGTCAGAGGACAAACGACTGACAATAGATTGGAACCTCTCACTTTGAAGTCTGAGGGTGTCCAGTATCTGTGATGCTACGTCAGAGGACAAACGACTGGACAATAGATTGGAACCTCTCACTTTGAAGTCTGAGGGTGTCCAGTATCTGTGATGCTACGTCAGAGGACAAACGACTGACAATAGATTGGAACCTCTCACTTTGAAGTCTGAGGGTGTCCAGTATCTGTGATGCTACGTCAGAGGACAAACGACTGACAATAGATTGGAACCTCTCACTTTGAAGTCTGAGGGTGTCCAGTATCTGTGATGCTACGTCAGAGGACAAACGACTGACAATAGATTGGAACCTCTCACTTTGAAGTCTGAGGGTGTCCAGTATCTGTGATGCTACGTCAGAGGACAAACGACTGACAATAGATTGGAACCTCTCACTTTGAAGTCTGAGGGTGTCCAGTATCTGTGATGCTACGTCAGAGGACAAACCTGAGTCTGCGGCGGGCTGGGAAGGGGAAGTCATGGTAATCCTGTCACTGCTGGATTCAGTCACTGTATCACTGTTTGCAGTAGCCTCCTCTGTGCGGCACTCGTTGTCTGTAGGCCCAGGGTTCATTTCCACATCGCCACAACAAAAGAGGTATGCAGCGACAAACACGAACAACACACTATGCAGTTTGTTCCGCACGGCCACCACTCTAGTTCGCATTTTCAACACGAACTTGACACGCTTCGCCATGAAGTTCAGAAACGTGCCAAGTAACAGGCCACAACTTGCACGAAATCGCACGTTGTCCACAGGCATGGCCACTGATAGTCACAAATTTTATGTCACTGTCATCAGTACACTTGCCGCTAGGTCACTGTCAGGTCAGGTTCTGCCAAAAGGCACTAAGTAAAGCGCTAATTAACAAAAACGACTAATTTCCAAGAGAGCTCAGGAAAAAGCGTGTTGTCGCCACAGATCTCAGCCCCAGAGAGAGAGAGAGAGAGAGAGAGAGAGAGAGAGAGAGAGAGAGAGAGAGAGAGAGAGAGAGAGAGAGAGAGAGAGAGAGAGAGAGAGAGAGAGAGAGAGAGAGAGAGGAGGGGGGCGGAATAGCTCAATTGGTAGAGCGCCGGACTCGTGATCCTGGGGTTGCGAGTTCGAATTTCAGTATTGGGGGATTTTTCCCTTGGAGTTAACATTTGTTCTGACTCCATTCCCCATACAGTCCTTCGAATGAGACTATAAACCGAGGTTCCGTGTGTGAACGCACGCACATCTTGCACACAGGTAAAACCCCATCACCAACTTTCGGAAGAGAAGGTCAGTTTGGCCGTTGGTATGGACTACACGTTACACATAGCATGCACCTTCCCCGAAGATGGAGTATGGCTGCCTTAATAACGGGATGGGGAAAAAACGGTTACACACACAAAAGTGTCAGAATCTCCAACTCGATGAAGGTGGACACTCAAAGAAAGAAGAAAGAAGAAGAACAGGGGAAATGATTTCATATTTCGAATAAGAGAGAGAGAGAGAGAGAGAGAGAGAGAGAGAGAGAGAGAGAGAGAGAGAGAGAGAGAGAGAGAGAGAGAGAGAGAGAGAGAGAGGAGAGAAGAGGACAGCAATTTCGCCTTAAGCGTACTGTAATATTACTTTTCGTCAAAAGATTGTGTTTAACTGTTGTGTATGGTGCCAGTTTGTTTTCTATTTTGTCTTGCATGTATTATTCTGTGACCTCTGTACATCACTCAATCATATGGGGCTTTGGTCTTGATTTATTAAAGTTCTGGGTTCCATTTTCTTTCTCTGTCTGTTTTTTTTTATTCTGCAAACTGTGAAGGCTAGTGCAACGTTTGACAGCCTCACATGGAGACTGTTTGAAAGTAAATGCATCAAATCAGTCATCACCTCTACTATGCAAAGGTAGAGGTCCTGATTGCTTTGATGTACTGGTCGAGGACCTGGACTAACTACCGTTGGCACACTTTACAACTGTATTGAGTTAGGCAGCGTTTCCTTTAGGAGACTTGCAGCATCCAATGGCAGGGCAAAATGTCCGTCCAGCTTTCACGTCTGTCAGAAAAAATGGAGGCTAACAAGGCATAAGAGCAGTGGACACTGCTGCCACTGAGCCTTCGTTCAGGTGGTACAAAGTTTGCAGTTTACACTCCGAAGCACACACACACACACACACACACACACACACACACACACACACACACACACACACACACACACACACACACACACACACACACACACACACACACACACACACACACACACGTGCGCGCGCGCGCGCGCACGCACGCACACTCACCCCCCCCCCTTACAGTTGGGTTCCTTGTTTTCAGGAAAAGTCAAAACCAGTCCAGCTCCCCGAAAGAAAATGGAACTGCACAGACAGCAACTGGAAAGGTCTGCACGGTCTGGAACCTCACCTGGCCTGTAATTTCATAGTGCAGTGTTCAGATGGACGGGACGAAGAGGAATGTGGCTACACCAGGTGTCACCAGGTGAGTTCCAAGTATGTGGTGCTACTTTGCAACACAACGCACATTCTGCCATAATAAAGGTACCGGGCAACCTGATGGCCTGGTCACTAGAATCATTCACAGCTGGTTCAGTTTTGTTTCTAATATATTCCTAGATTAAGGTCATTAGGCCACTAAATCTGACGAAAGTCATTTCAACATTTAGGATCTGTTCTAGATTAATACTATATCAGAAACTCGCTGATTGCTCCAAGGAAGTGTTTTAAGGCATGCTTTTCCCGTGTTACCTGTCTGTCGTTTTTACCAAGTACATTACAACCTATCATGGTTTCATCATAGAAAATCGGCTCACCATGCACTTCAGTTGAATATCTAGGCTTCACAGAAAGGCTATGATTTTTTATGCTTGAAGTTTATATATCCACAAGAAGTTTGCATTTTAATGATTAAACTCAAAAGCTGATCCATAGTATTCTACTTTTGTCCAAAAATTGAACATGTTTGATAGCCTTGTACTTACAAATACGTTTTCTAGATTAAATTTCTGAACTAAGTTATAAAGCGCGCGCGCGCACACACACACACACACACACACACACACACACACACACACACACACACACACACACACACACACACACACACACACACACACACACACACACACACACACACACACACCACACACACACACACACACACACACACACACACACACACACACACACACACACACACATACGCGCGCGCGAGCCAACACTTACACACTTGCATTGCTCCACTGATGCACAACTACCCGTACCCACATGCTAGATCCCAAGAGACTGAGAAGTCCACCACCCCACTACTGTCAGTGGACTGCATGTGGTTGGTTATCATGGGATCAGATGCGAATCGTGTGAGATATCTGACATTGTTATGCAGAGTATACGTTGAAAAGTCATGCAGCTAATACGTAAACAAATCCCACTTCAAGAACTTCCTGAGAGGTTTTCATAGAGAACAGCCAGTTGCAGAATGCCCTATTGTGAAATTCTTATGCTAAAGTCAGTTTGAGCCCCCCCCCCTCCCCCCCGACAGTCTGTTTAGGATAATATATTGTGTGTCTAATGCTATTTTGGAACATTTGATTTTCTGTTTGTTCAGTGGGATTTTTTTCTATATCATCTAGGTAGGATTTGAGGTGGGTGGCAAGTGCTATTTTCTACTGTGGAAGAGTTATTTATCACAGCACAGGGCAGACAAACTGTGTGAAGAACGAGGAGCCCAGCTGGCCAGTTTGAAACCAGATGATGACGTGAAGGCAATCCTTCACCTTCTGTGGAGACGTCATCCATTTGACATCAAGATTGGATTATCAACACAAACAGTACATGGGCCATGGATGTAAAGACTGACTCTCTCTCTCTCTCCTCTCTCTCTCTCTCTCTCTCTCTCTCTCTCTCTCTCCTCTCTCTCTCTCTGTAATTACAACGCTACTGAAGACGGTACGTGTTGCCATCATGTCAAAACTATACATATACTGTTAAAAAAAGAAGAAGTTAAGGACCAACATGAGAATGCACAAAAACTTTTAAAAATTCACAAAAAATTAATTATACCGCCTTTGTGGTCCAAACAAATTGAACCACACGCACAAATTGACAGTGAATGTGGCAACTGCAATTCTGTGGCACACATTCTCTCACGCAACTTGAAAAAACACGTGTCGCGGTTTGTCATTTTTGGAACAAATTGGGGTGAATTTCTAATGTGTTAGGGATCCGAGGAGCATGTGCTGAATCAAAATCATGTGAAGCACGAGCTAAATCAGGCTGTAGGTCATGAAGTATGCTCAACTAAATGTCTTTAAAAGCCACTGGACTGGCGAAAAATGCAATGCAACAGCATGCCTCCACGTCGAAGACTGAACGAGCTGGATCTAGAAGAGCAATAGGATGGCTCCAAGAAGGAGTTGCAGTCCGGGAAGTGGCACGGAGACTTGGGGTATCACACTCTGTTCTTATCAGACTCAGACAACACTTTCAAGACACAGGAAGAGTGCAAGAACGACCACGCTCTGGTCGACCCAGAATAACAACACCACGAGAGGACCGATACATTGAAAGGCAGACCACATAAGAAAGAACAGCAAGTGCAAACAACATCAGATGTCGCCTTAGAGATGCCACCAACACTATTGTCAGTGATCAGGCCATACGAAACTGCCTACACGCCGCTAACCTCCGTGCTCGACTACCAGCTATAAGACCTCGTTTGACTGATGCCCACAGAGCAGGACGCCGAGTATGGTGCATGCAGCACGTGAGATGTACACATAAACAGTGGGCTAACGTGATGTTTACAGACGAGTCGCGGTTCTGCCTGGATCCCACCGATAGACGGAACAGGGTCTGTAGACGCCATGGGGAGCGTTTTGCAGAAGAAGCTGTCCTGGAAAGGAACCGCTATGGTGGGGGATCTGTTATGATTTGGGACGGCATAAGCACACGCTACAGAACGCTTCTCTACAATGTGGCAGGGAACTTGAATGGTGTTCGCTACCAAACAGAGATTTTGCATCCCCTGGTGCTGCCAGCCCTTCAACAGCTTGGACCTCAGGCAGTCTTTCAAGAAGGCAATGCACGGCCCCATCGCATCAGAGCAGTAAATACGTTTCTCCAAGCTGCTGGTGTCGACAGAATGCAGTGGTCCGCAAACAGCCCAGACCTGAACCCCATCGAACATCTTTGGGATGAGCTGGGTCGGAGACTACAGCAGCGTTGTCCTCCTCCTGCTAACCTGGGTCAGCTGTTTGAGTCACTACAGCAGGAGTGGGCTGCTGTCCCCAGGCCTTTCTGCGCACACTGGTGAACTCCATGCGACAACGCTGCCTTGAATGCCTTGCCAATAACGGGAGACACACACGTTATTAACCATGACATTGAACAAACACTCCTCCTGTGACTTTCAAATTTGGGGGTGGGGGTGTTTGTACTGCGCTCGATTCCAGTTTGTTGATTCCTCGGACTTGTCATTGTCTTTACACACTTTTCACATATTCAATAAATTCATGTTACACTTGGAGATTGATCACTTCCCAATTTTCTTTTTCATAAGTCAGTGAAATGTTGGTCCTTAACTTTTTTTGAACAGTATAATACTAAGCCATTTGCAGTACCAAATAATCCTATACAATGTCAAAGAA
>CM031627.1:45011659-45019159 GCA_018398815.1 Conus ventricosus
GGAGCAGTTGAATTTGCTGACGATGTTGTTTTCTGTCCGGAACTGTTAAAGGTTTGCAAAATCAACTAAATGTATTGAAAGAAGGCGTGGATCACTTATGTTTATCAGTTAAGTTGGATAACACGAATATAGTGGTCTTTAAAATGGGTGGCCACCAATCAGTGCATACAAAATGGTTTATGGAAATGCAGATGTTCAAGTAGTTAATTCATATGGATATTTAGGAATGGTATTTCTAAGAAAATCAACTTTCTGTTATGCATGGAAAGAATCTCTTAGAAAGTGGAAAAAAAGGTTCCTATTCAAATTCTGAAATCCCTAAAAAATATTGATTGTACAGATCGTGATATATTTTGGAAAATGTCTGATGCACAGATAAAATCTCTTTTTACATATGCAGCTGAAATTTAGGGCCTTAGATGAAAATTCACAGATAGAAAAAGATGTGTACATGTGCTATGAAGCGTTTCCTTTAAGCTTCAATCCATTCATCAACACTGTTTTATATGGAGGGATGGACAGATACCCTTTGTATTTAAAAAACATTCAGAGATGAGAAAACAGCCAAGGATAAAAGTAAGAAAAGAGAAGAATACGCTGTATTACGTAAAGAGTATGTTACGCTAAGGAAAACAAAGGAACTGGAGTTTAAGAAAATAGGTTAAAGAAACTAAAAGGTTCAGTCAATGATTCTAAAATGTTCTGGTCAGTCATAAGATCTGTAACTAGTTTTGTGTACATACTTAATCTCAGTCCAACAGTGGCATGATCATTTGGGGGGTGTTCGTCATAGTTTTTGATAAGAAAGTAGGTTAAAGAAACTAAAAAAATCCAGTCAATGATTCTAAACTGTTCTGGTCAGTGATAAGATCTATAAACAAAAAGAGTTTCGTGTATAACAACATCTCAGTTCAACAGTGGCATGACCATTTTGGGGGCGTTTTTCATAGTTTTGATAATAAAAGTAAGGAAGAAGAGATGGTATGGTAGAAGAAAATGAAATTGAGCCATTATTTAATCAACCTATTTCCAGTGAAGAAGTCGTCGCTGGTATTAAACATTTAAAATTAGAAAGAGTGCAGGACCAGATGGAATCATAGCAGAAATGTTGAAGAATGCAAATACAATTGTAATCAATTTTCTTGTTCATTTATTCAACCAACTTTTTAATAATGGCATGCCCGCTGTTCAGAGCAAGTTACTTAGTTTTGAGTCGCAGGGAGTTTACAGCTGCAGAGACCAAGTGTGAATGCAGGTTAGGGAAAAGGAATGTTTTCTGCAGGCCGCTCCCCACCAGCCAGCTAACCGCACTGTATTCGGCCAACTGAATGTCATCTGTGCATAGCTGGTCTGGCAGCCCAATGCGTTCGGCAAGGTTGAGCGGCATTACAATGGGGCTGTAGGTTTGATAATTAGTTTTTGTCATGAAAAATGTAATATATCTGCACTATTGAGATGACTGAATTGGCGAATTCCCAACAATTTTTTATACCAAACTCGAGGGGTTTTTATTTTCTTGTAGATAACATAGATCCCGCATGAAAGCTTGTACGCAAGTGGTCAGCAATTTTTAGAACAATGACAACAAAACAATATTGTGCAAAATGACGTCTCACTTTTGGGAAGTTAATTTTCCATGTTAAGTAGTCAAAATTTTGATACATGCACTGCTCAGATACAGCAACAAAATTTTGGATTACAAATGTGTAAAGCTGTTTGTTTGCCCTTCCTAAGTGTCTCATAGGACGGAAATGTAAAGCTGTGGGCATTTTCCAATCAGAATGGGCTAAATCTAATTTGTACTATTTATAAAAACAAAGGAGCGTGAACAATCCGACAACTATCGTGGAATACACTTACCCATTTTAATAAAATCTACACATACATACTAAATGCAAGATTAACTGAATGGGTGAAATGAAGAGAAATAGTAGAAGAACAACAGGTTTTAGAACAGTTACGACCATATCACATATATTTCACCATATTCTTTGATTCAGAAAACATTACTCTGCAAATCAAAGTTCTACATTGCATTGCTGAATTTCAAGAAGGCCTTTGACTCGGTAAATCGGAATGCTCTGTGGAATGTACTCCGTAAAAGTGATGTTCATAGTAAATTGTACATGAATACTAGAGGGGTCTACAACTTGGTGCTTGCATGTGTGAGTATTCAGATTATTTTGATTGTCCGAATGGAGTAAAACAATGATGCTTATTGAGTCCACAGCTGTTTCCTTTTTCATAAAGGAACTGGCGGTGGAATTGTCCGCAAAGGAAGACATGGTATCCAGATGATACCTGGAGCAGTTGAATTAGTTTTACTACTGTATGCTGATGATGTTGTTCTTCTGTCCGGAACAGTTGTAGGTTTGCAAAACCAACTAAATGTATTGAAAAAAGGAAGCAGACCACTTAGGTTTATCAGTTAACTTGAATAAGACGAATATAGAGTCTTTAGAATGGGTGGCACCTATCAGTGTATGAAAAATGGTCTTATGGAAATGCAGATGTTCAAGTAGTTAATTCATATAAATATATCGGAATGATATTTTCAACAAAATTAACTTTCCGTTACTCATGGGAAGAATCTCTGAGAAAAGGGAAAAAAGGTACTATTAAAATTCTGAAATCCCTAAGAAAACTGAATTGTACAGACTGTGGTATATTTTGGAAAATGTTTGATACACAGAAAAAAAAAAACTCTTCTTACATATGCAGCTGACATTTGGAGCTTACATGAAAATTTGGATGGCAAAAGTACATACGTATGCTATAAAGCGTTTCCTCCAGGTACATATTCATTCATCCAACACCGTTGTATATGGAGAAATGGGCAGACACCCTTTGCATATAAGTACATTTGTGAAATGTATTAAGTACTGGTCGAAGATCTTGAAGCTACCGCAGTCCCGTTTGAGCAGGCAAGCCTATGATATAATGGTTCTAGAAATGGAAAAAGGTAAACAAAACTGGGCTTATAAAGTAAAGAAAGTCCTTTCAGAACAGGGTTTTGGAATAGCGTGGTCATGTTTTGATTTCTTTTTCTTGTTGTTATCAGATCAGTTTTGTTTTATTAGGATTCAGTGGCATATGATCTACATCGCAACAATTACTTAAGATGTCAGCATTCTTTGTTCTGAAGTGAAAACAGCTTCTAAGCTGGATCTGCTTGTGTGGACAGTGGTATCATGTAAAATGAGTTCACACGAATCCTCAGTATTAGGAGGGAGATCATTTACATAACTGAGAACAGCAACTGGCCTAACACAGAATCCTGGTGTACGCCATTTCGGATAGGTAACTTTTCTGACGAGTTGTTGTTGACACAAACGGTCTGTTGACGGTCTTCTAGGAATGATGCGGTCAGTGGGAGAGTACACCCTGTTAAACCATATCGAGGATTGACTGCCAGAACCAAGTATCTCAATTTTCTGAAAGTTTACAGGAGAAGATTTTTAAACTTTCAGCTGCTGTAGCATGAAAACAAATTACGTGAGCGCTTCAAACCTTTTGCACAAAGTAAATCAATATCATTTCTGCTGAAAGCATTTTCTTGAACTTGCGTTTATTTCTTGCGCTAAGTGTAAACTATACAATTCAAAACATGCATAAGATGCTTGTTTTCGATGGCTGAAAGTGCCATGATCAAGGACAACCAGAAGCCAGAATCTCAAATTACGAGGTTTTGCCAAACCCATACTGAAAGCATTTCCATCAGTTGAGACAACAAGAACCAAGTGATACTTGGTTTTTTACAAGCTCAATGCGCCATGAGTTAGGACAACCAGAAACCAGTATCTCGAAGTACAGTGTTTTAAGAAAGTTTGTACAAAAAGTATTTTTCCAAGAATGTGATTACAAGAACATCGTATTTTGATGTACTGGACTCTGTAGGTACATGAAAGGCATCTCTTTTTAACAGACGGACTGCCTAAATCGAGTATTTTGTTCTACTGGGATTATGTAGTCACAAATGCGCTGGTCAGACCTTCAGTGCCTACCTAACATTGGCTGTTTCTTTTTTATGTACATGTGTGTAGTGAATGTGCACATGTGTGTGTGCATGGATGTATGGGCATTAGCCCATATGTGTGCGCGTTTCCCATGTGGTGTGTGTGTGTGTGTGTGTGTGTGTGTGTTGTGTGGTGTGTTGTGTGTGTGTGTGTGTGTGTGTGTGGTGTGTGTGCATGCATGTGTGTGCGCTTGTGTGTGTGTATGTGTGTACGCACGTGTGTGTGTGTGTGTGTGTGTGTGTGTGTGTGTGTGTGTGTGTGTGTGTGTGTGGTGTGTGTGTGTGTGTGTGTGTGTGTGTGTGTGGTGTGTGTGTGTGTGTGTGTGTGTGTGTGTGTGTGTGTGTGTGTGTGTGTGTGTGTTGTGTAGTAGTAGTAGTAGTAGTAGTAGTAGTAGTAGTAGTAGTAGTAGTAGTAGTAGTAGTAGTACTTTAATTTTACGTCTTTTCACAAACTATGTGATATTAGACAAGAAAGGAGAGATAGACAGGCAAATAGAGGGAGATAGATAAGTTTGTTCATGTTGCATACAAGTGCGTGTGTGTGTGTGTGTGTGTGTTGTGTGTGGTGTGTGTGTGTGTGTGTGTGTGTGTGTGTGTGTGTGTGTGTGTGTGTGTGTGTGTGTGTGTGTGTGTGTGTGTGTGTGTGTGTAGGGCGGGGGTGAGGCTGGGAGTGACGGAGGGTGGTGTACATGAAATCAGTAAACAATCAGACACACAAACGAATAAACAAACAACCTACACACACCAACAATATCAGATTAAAGCAAATACCTGACTGGACTACAAATCAAGCAGAAAGTAACTTTCAAAGCAAAATCAATATCAGAAAAAAAATCTGTCACAGACATGCCTGATAAACATGGCAAAAATGAATGGAGAGGCACACATTCGAACAAAACATGATCTCTTGTCAATTTGTTTCCCCGCATATGCATTTTGTTGCAGAGCTATATTTAGTTCTAAAAGCATCCAGTTTCAATCGATGGAATATTGAAACGAAGTTTCTGTATTGATGCATATCATACATGTGCAGATTTGGATGCTTTTGAAATGATCAATACTAAAAAGAGGATTATTTTGTGTCTGAACATGAATAACAGCGTTGTTCTGCCATTTCTGAAATATTTCCCAAGCTGTTTGTTTTAAAATTTGTTGACCCATCTTTCAAAGTGACGGTATTGAAATTGTACCCTCGTTCCATTTTCAGCGCCTTTTTCGCACATCTGTCAGCAAGTTCATTGCCCGAAATTCCACAGTGTGAAGGAACCCAGAAGAAAGTTATATCTGTTCCTTTACATATCAAGATGTGGATTAAATGTTGAATTTCCTTCAAAATAAAGTTATCTGAATTTGAATTAAAAAACTGATCGATTATAACACTGACAGCGAATCTACACAAAACAATACTTGGAAATTGACTGCAGTAAATCAATTAGAAATGTCAACGCCATACGTATCGCTATCATTTCAGCTACGAATATGTTGTGTGTTGTGTGTGTGTGTGTGTGTGTGTGTGTGTGTGTGTGTGTGTGTGTGTGTGTTGTGTGTGTGTGTGTGTGTGTGTGGTGTGTGTGTGTGTGGTGTGTGTGTGTGTGTGTGTGTGTGTGTGTGTGTGTTGTGTGTGTGTGTGTGTGTGTGTGTGTGTGTGTGTGTGTGTGTGTGGTGGTTGTGTGTGTGTGTGCGCGCGCGTGCCGCAGTGGTGCTGTGTATATGTGCGCGTGTGGTCCATCATGCAGAAGTGCAAATGCATGTGCATGGGCACAGTTGCGTCTGTGTGTGTGTGTGTGTGTTGTGTGTGTGTGTGTGTGTGTGTGTGTGTGTGTGTGTGTGTGTGTGTGTGTGTGTGTGTGTGTGTAGTACTTCAGTTTTACGTCTCTTCACATATGTGATATTAGACGGTGAGAGAGAGAGAGAGAGAGAGAAGAGAGGGAGAGAGAGAGAGAGAGAGAGAGAGAGAGAGAGAGAGAGAGAGAGAGAGAGAGAGAGAGATGCATAAATGTCTGTGATTATGTAAGTGTATGCATAATGTGGTTATCTAAGTGCATATATATGTACCTCAAAGCATCCCTACAACATACCTACAAATAATCTTAAAGCAAATGCTTAACTGGACTACAAATTAAAGAGAAAACAACATTGAAGGCAAGCTTTAAATCTGAAAAGACATCACACAAAGACATGCCTGATAATGGTGGTAATGAGGTTTGAACATGTAAACAGTCAAACAGCAGATGCTTGCTGGTTATTCTTCGTTCTCCACAAATACATTTTACTTCGTTTGTGTATTTAGTTTTTAAGGCATCAAGTTTTAATTTATAAAATATTGAAATGAAATTTCTGTATTGGTACATATTTTTCACTTGTAAATGAGGAATGCTGTTTACATGATCATAATTAATTAAATGAGTGGTTTTATCAGCCACGCCAGGCAACGTATTTTTATAATGTTTTCTGAATCGGGACCAGACGGTTTGCTTTAATAACTGATTAACTTCAGGTAAAGAAAAGGTTATATTCAATACCGTGGCGCACTTTCATTTCTGGCTCCTCTCTTTGCACATATATCAGCTAGCTCATTACCCCAAATACCACAATGCGATGGAATCCAACAGAAGGTGATATCAGTTCCTTTACATATCAAGACATGAATAAGATGACATATTTCATTTACAAGCAAGTTGTTCGAAACACCAGTGTGTGTGTTGGGTGTGTGTGTGTGTGTGTGTGTGTGTGTGTGTGTGTGTGTGTGTGTGTGTGTGTGTGTGTGTGTGTGTGTTGTGTGTGTGTGTGTGTGTGTGTGTGTGTGTGGCGTGTGTGTGTAAGAGAGAGAGAGAGAGAGAGAGAGAGAGAGAGAGAGAGAGAGAGAGAAGAGACAGACAGACAGACAGACAGAGACAGAGACAGAGAGACAGAGACAGAGACAGAGAGAGAGTTTGGTTTTATTTTGTTTTTCTATGAGTGCATTATGTGCGTGCACTCATACGTGTAAGTAGGGAGAAGGGGAAATGTGAGTCTTTCACATATATATTTCACTGCACATAGACGGTTACTTGTCTTGGTTGATGTACAACTGGTATGTAGTATATCAGTAACAGCAACGAATTCTGGTAATGTAAGGAGCTACCATGGAAAAGAGTTAGAATACCAAATGTTACACTTAAGACTTTTTTCTCCAATACAGTAGCAACTACAATTCTGTTAGTAATAAAAACTATTGTTGTAAATTGATATCTTATGTTTGTGTCTCGTAGAACAATACATCAATACATCATAAGCCACAACCATAATATGTATGAATGAGACATTTTGAAATAATGACAATTTAGGTTTTCTTGTTCGCATACAAAATCTCCTTTTACTTGAATAGTTGCCTTTTTTTATTCCTGTAAATCACACACACACACACACACACACAGTAGTCCTTACAATCCTTAAATGGCCAAATGCTTCAAATTTTGGACATCTGTCTTTGAAAGAAATTGAGA
>CM031627.1:45026659-45121735 GCA_018398815.1 Conus ventricosus
AGAGAGAGAGAGAAGGGGAGAGAGAGAGAGGAGAGAGAGAGAGAGAGAGAGAGAGAGAGAAGGAGAGAGGAGAAGAGAGAGAGAAGAGAGAGAGAGAGAAATGTAGGAATGTTACCGTCACAAACTTCTCACATGCGCACACATGGTGTAATCACAGAAAATTTGACGTCTTCTCAGAAAAATCTTGTCTAATAAAATTAGTTCACAGAACGCGGTCAGCGTTCTCTTCTATTTCTGTGAAGTTCGTGGCTCACATACATCTCAAATATACACAGACACTCTCCACACAAACAAACTGGGATCTCGTGATCCCCACGACTTGCCTCAAAGTAGCATTATGTTCTTTGTCTGTCTGTCTGTCTCTCCCTCTGTCTGTCTGTCTGTCTGTCTCTCTCAGTTGCTCAGTAACAAACCTGAACTGCCGAACACATGCGCATATACACATACAATATTTTATATCATTGATATGCTATTTATTCGTTATGATAGCCGCTCATTTTAGCTTAAAGAATTAGTTGTAACAAAATGATCATATCCAACGCCAGTCCTTGTATAACCCAAGCTATTTACCCCAAGTACTAAAACTCGTCAAGAAGGGAGGTTGGCGGGGGGTGAGCTGGGGGGGGGGGGGCGCAGATTTGGGGAGGGGAGGGGTGGGATCGACGGTGGGGGAGAGGGGGAAGTGGTGGGGAAAAAACACCTAACAAAACCAACCTCTCACGCTTATTGTCACGTTTCTTGGCTTTCCTCGATGCCTTCCTTGTGGACTCTTTCTTTTCGCTATAAGCCTGGCCTTGCTGGGGACTAGCCACTTAGTGGGACGATTTGTAACAAATTCTACATACAACTCTATGACGCCGCCTCTGTCTGTCTGTTTGCCCCCCCCCCTCTCTCTCTCTCTCTCTCTCTCTCTCTCTCTCTCTCTCTCTCTCTCTCTCTCTCTCTCTCTCTCTCTCTCTCTCTCTCTTTGGGAAAACCTGAAAGAAAAGAAAGTTGATAAAGTATTAAGTCTTTTTGTTTCATTTATGTTGCTCTCTTTGCATAAGCAGCACATTATCAGTGTGAGAGTGCCAGTACACCACACATTAGAACATAACAAACCCAGACATTTTGTATCAAATGCCAAAGCACTAAAATCAGCAAGACTCTGCCCATTTGTGGGAGAACATACAGACTATGCATGGTGTGTAAGGGACTGGTTGGAGGGAGAAAAAATCTGGGTGCTGATAAAGCTGAGCAGCTGTGCTGTTAGTGTAGCTACGAACAGGGTTAGTGGTGGTGGTGGTGGTGTGTGTGTGTGGGGGAGGGGGGGGGGGCACTACTAAAATTACGAACTCATTTACGCACAAAATCTCTCTACGTAGTCGGCATTGTGTTACGAACGTTTTTAGGTTGCGAACTAGTTCGCATCTGCAAAGAAGGTGTCATAAACCTGAGCCCTGGAGCTCAGCTACGGGCCCACATTCTGCCAAGCTATAAACAATCCTGACAGTGACAGCCCAGTAGCTGGACACACTGGGTTTTCCCTGGCTCAGTTACTTTCCTTTTCTTGGTGGAATCTCCCCAAAATACACTTATCTCCAGATAAGTGGTAGCTTACACTTCCAAATCACTGGTGTCTTCTGACAGCCAGAATCCCTTTGCTTTGGTTTTGGTTTTATCAATAACTGATCAAAAATCAATGCCATGACCAAAAAAAGTTTACTAGGTGAAAGATCACACTGGAAAAGATAATGTAGTGTAAATAAATGAAAATCGACAAAAATAAGAGATACTGGGTTCTGGCAGTCAACCCTCGATATAATAGCTTCCTGCATACTAAGTTGTGGTCAATTACATTAAAGCCTTTGCAAAGTCCACAAGAAGTTCGCCACACTATTTGTTTTCATTAATATTGGTTAGTCATTGATCTGCTCTGCCTCTAAATACAGTATGACAAGAATGGATTTTCCTGAATCCCTATTGGTTTTCATTTAGTAGATTGTATGGGTCATGATAAATATGTTTATCATGTGTTTTTCCAAGGGCATGCATAAGAACTGGTAAAATGAATCTAGATCTGTAGTTCGACAGCTCACAAATGTCTTCAGATTTGAAAATGGGTATCATTTTTGCAAATTTGAAGTGAGCAGAGAAGACATATATCAATGCATAAATTGTTAATGTAGTTAAGGGTTTTACATATAACCGGTGCTGGTTGTTTCAGAATCTTTCCATTAATCCCGTCAAGTCCATGACTTCCTGTTTGCTTTCAATGACATAAAGCTGGGGAAACATCCACTAGCTGTCATGGGCGGAACTGGTGGAGCTGATTGCATAGTCTCAGCATTGACACACTTTTGTATTATACAATGTGTTCTGCAACTGTTGTGAAGTGTTTGTTGAGTTCATTTGGTGTTAAGCCAGCGATGGGACTTATTTCTGACCGAGAAGTTTTATTCATAAGTTCATTTATTGCTTTCCATATGGACTTTGAGTTTTGTTTGCTGGATACAGGTCTACAAAGCAATTTATTTTGGGCTAGTCGTTATCATGTTGCCTTTAAATCCATCCGACTTTCCTTCTGTTTCAAGCAGATATTCACGTAAGAAACAGACAGCTCGTATTTCATCAATCATCCACTTTGGCTGAGCACTATGTTGTACTCTACGCATTTTGAATGGTGCATGCATGTCATATGTGTATGGCCAGAACTCGAGAGCTTTCTCTGGATTAGTGTGATTATAAACATTTGTGAGGGGTGAGTTCATGAGATCAATTAGAAAGTTCTATTCGTGGAATCACTCAAAAGATCTGTAAGTGATATGTTGTGACCGGCCTTAGAAATTTTGATTCCATTTCTGTTCCATGTAATGCATACTGGGGAGTGGTCGCTGCATCCATTTAAAGGTAGTCATTTCTCACTGACATTATGTGGTTCAGAGAGACAGATGTGGTTGAATGCTTTGCTAGTGGGTGTTATTGGATGGGCATGTCTATTATTTTGGATAAGTTTTCCAATCTCACGTGATGCATATTAGAAAATGGTCGCTGCATCCATTCAAAGATACACATTTATCAATGTAGTTTTGCAGTTCGGTGAGAGACATGTGGTCGATTAATGGTTTGCTAGTGTGTGTGGCTCTGATGGGCATGTCTGTAATTTGGGATAAGTTGTACGAAGAAGTCCTTTCTGACCATGATGTTTGGCATTTCAAAAGATCAATGTTGAAATCACGTAAGAGGATTAGTTCTGTAGCATCAAGCGATGCTGCATCCATTATGACCGTAAACTTCTCCATCCAATCAGCATTTTTCCTGGGTTTCAAGACACAAATCCGATTTGATGAGTTTCGTTCTCTTCAGCCTGATAACTAACTAAATTGCTTCAGTTCCAAAACTTTTAAGTTCACGTGAACGTTGAGCAATGAATGTTTCATGAAGGTTGATCAATAGGCCCATAGATTTAGATTCGGTGGAATCGTTGCGTACAATATTGTATTCAGAGATTCAGTAAAGCCAAATATATGAAAGGGTTTGTCTTAATTATACAGTATAGCAGGTACCTGATGTGATTTGTTTTGCATATGGTTTATATTGGTATGTCCAATACGAAGTCCGTCTTCCTGTGGCCACACAGATGATGATTGCGTGATTTGTGCAAAATGAAACGAATATGGCGCGATAACACTTAAATACAAAGACATGTGTGTCCGTATAGTACACACGCAAACAATAATCTTCAATGCAAAAGGATTTTGAATATGAAAAACAGGTAGACGTTTATTCTAGAAACAGATGGGAAACTACACACTAAGCAGCAAAGCTGAGTGAAAAAGGATGATGAACATGAAAACCAGGCAGGGGTAAAAGACCTGAGACGTTGAAACGCGTCGTGGTTTGTCTTGTGACTCGTTTGTCCAGGTTTCTCTTGGCGGTTCACTAACATTTATTTAAGATTTGTTTAGATTTCCGCCTGCAGTCGTCTCACTGTGCAAATAGATACACTTGTGACACGTGTCACCGCAGCTTTATCTACACCCCATGACCTTTCTTAGCGCGCTCATATGCCACTAAGATACAACAAAGACTATGATGTAAAATGGAGAGAGAGAGAGAGGAGAGAGAGAGAGAGAGAGAGAGAGAGAGAGAGAGAGAGAGAGAGAGAGAGAGAGAGAGAGAGAGAGAGAGAGAGAGAGAGAGAGAGAGAGAGAGAGAGAGAAGAGAGAGTGACGCTAAAACATTCCTCAGTCAGATATGATTTGATAAGAAAACTGTTATAGTTACCACACCTGCTTTGTAATGCACAATGTCTGCATTTTAATTTTTATGCTTGCGAAGGTTTTTTTTTTTTTTTTTTTTTTTTTTTGAGCTGCGTCGGCACAAGGTCCATGAGAATTGGAATCTCTTTACTCTTCTGTGTTTCTTCAACACACCAAAGGCTGTGTCTTTTCTCACGTCAGCATTGTGTGCAAAGAGGTCATAGTCCTTCCCACCCCTCTCTTCACCCCCCTCCCTTGCACACAAATGTTAATATTTTCATAGACCTACACACGTGGGCATATAACATACTTGCATAACACATGCTGATGTTACACCACACTCATAAAACTTTAAACGCCTTCAAAACTGTTTTGCACATTTTCTGAAAGTTCTATGACTACACCTTGAAAATGATGGTCACTGCCAGAGCCCAGGTGTGAGGAAAAGGGAGATCATACATTGAATTAAATTGAGGAAACATTCTCCCAAATGGGATATAACGGTGGTATTCATTATCACGTGATAGTGACGAGTGTTCTGTATTAAATGGAGAGAGTGATGGTAGGGATCTGTGGTCATAGCTTAGATAGAGGCGGAAAATCATATAAATCCATATTGTTGATAGGAGAACGCAGGGAGGGGTGATGTTTAGTAGAGAGAGAGAGAGAGAGAGGAGAGAGAGAGAGAGAGAGAGGAGAGAGAGAGAGAGAGAGAGGAGAGAGGAGAGAGAGAGAGAGAGAGAGAGAATAGCTCTTGCCTGGAAAATAGTGAAAAGAATACGAAATCCATGCATATGTCGTGCTTTCATAGGCCGGGCACGCACATACAGAGCCCCTTCTCCCACAAGCAGTGGCTGCCACTCTGCCTGCCCGCTTTCTATGTGCAGCCTCCGAAATCTACCAGTAACGCCAAACCACTGCAGCGTAAACGCTGCTGATTTCACCATGACATGGTGGGGAGTGACCATTAAGACATGCCCGGGGGAAATGTTGAGCACACGAAATACGATACGGATCGCATCATCATAGGTGATACCAGCATCTGGATGCCATCTTCGTGTCTGTAGCAGGCCTTAAACATAAGTGATGTCTGGTAAATGTTTTGAAAAATTGTTCAGCACATTGGTATTTTAGATTTTATGCAATCTGAAACAAAGCCACGCGTGTTAATGATGCTGGTCACTGAAACGAAGGGCGTAGCTTACAACTAAGTATTCGTATATTCTCATGCACATAGAAGTAGGAGACAAGAGGAACATAAAGCAAAGCCGAAAGGCCAAAGTGGGTTGTGAGTGTGTTGAAGTTCTTGTTGTTGCAATTGATCGTGCTGGTGTTACTGCTGTGATGTGTGTATTTTTTACTTATTTTGTTGTTTGTTCTTTGTTATTTGCTTGCTTGTTTGTTTTTGATTTTCATTAGGTTTATTTCCTTTATTTCAACACAACAAGGGAAAAGATTGTTACTGTTCTTCATCGTTAGAGAGTCACTCGTACGAAGCTGAAGATGGGAGCAATGCATCTTCTAAGCAACGTTTTCAAAAATTGATTAAAGGAACTGAAAGATATGCATCATCTTTTATTGGCAATTGAGGAACCGTTTGAAAGAGACGGAGGAGTGAGAGAGAGATGGGAGAGAGGAGTTGAGATGAGGAGTGAGAGAGAGAGAGATGAGAGGAGATGGAGGAGAGAGAGAGAGATTTAGTATCTGTAGTCCTTGGCCCTTGTAAGGGTACATGTAACGACACAAAACCAAATCTAAATTTCAGACTAGTTGAACACACGTATTGTTATGTGCGACATAAGCTTTTCTCTAAGTTTACATGTTTTTATAAAAATAAGGAGAAATGTCGAAAACTTCGTGGAGTTGAAGACATGAAGCAGGCAATATGAATAAAGAGTAAGGCAATATGAATAGTAGGATGTCCAAAGTATTTAGGGATTAATACATACTTCACGTATTGTTTGAGACCTTCTTCAAAGACCAATGTGCGGATCTCATTTTTCCTTTTGGGGGGGGCGATTTTTGTTAACATATTGAACAAATTAACTGTGTATCCCGAAAAGATATTATATATTTTGTCAATGACCATTCGTAAACAGTCCCTCTGAACGCGCCCCAACAAGAAAAAACGGCAGTCACGTGCCACACGCACAGAACTCACGCCCACCACACACTATATACCACGGTTGTGGGGCGTGCCCAAATGTATACACTGGAGGCAGAGCGTTTTTGCTTGAAACAAGTTGTAGGGTTACCTTTCATTTTAATCTATTTTAAATTTGTATGTCGTCCTATGGTTGGCATTTTAAAGTTTGAGCGGCTTTTCTAACTCTGATTATATATCTATATATAATATAATGCTCATGTACATGTACTTATGCACACACGCATCATGACAGCATTTACTCCATACTAACATGCAATTTACTCAACCAAAAGGGCACTACCGAATGTTTTATTCTTTCCCCTCTCCTCAGGGAAACACACTTCACTACATACGCATCAATATTCCTGAATAGATTCTATATAGGTATTCTCTTTTTCGAGAGATAATTTAATATATTAAGATACTATAAAGTCATGGCCTTCAAATAACATGGCCAAGCTCAGACGCTCAGGCGGAATTAATAATTCTTTCACTCCTGTGATGCTATGCTGCTAGAATTAAGACTCGCCACTCCATTCCTGTCATGATTGCCTGTTCTTCTCCGCACCGTGTGTCTCGCCCCCTTGATTCTTCCGTCATGGAGATTATGATGAGTTCGACTCTTCTCCTGGAAGTCCTTATTTGCTGGGGCTTGAACCACGGTGTGTTCTTACACCATGGCATCTTTAACCACTCCCGGGGTGAAGGTGAAAGGTGACGGGTTGAAGGTTTGAACGGCTCTGAAACACAAATAAGGTTTCGTGTAAGTAACCTGCTTCACAATTTAACATGACTCCTTTCTATCTCTATTTTTTAGGTTTATCCCTGTAGCTTTCCCAACTATCTATTTCTTACCTGTAATGATGGTCAGCAGTGAGGACAGCGTCTGACAGGTTCGAGTCTCTAGGCCATTTCTGGGCTAAAACACAGATTCGTTCCTCCCTCTCCTAGTGGTGCATATCAGTGTTTTCACAAACCATGACCAGACCCTACCAGCCTTAGTTAAAAACTATGTCTCAGTGGTTCACTTTCACCAATGACCACCGTTGTTTTTTCATGAGGTCATTCTCGCAATTATTTTGGGGGACGCCCGCTCACTAGTCATCCATGAATATTCTTCTTTTTAGTTGTGGCATGGGAAATGAAATGATTCATATCCTCAATACATGTGATGGGCGTTCACATGCCTGTATGTGAGGCTACGTCAAATGGACACCCCCATCCTGGGGGTGAAAAAAATTTTTCTCCAGTGTTTTTTAAAGATATACAACTGCACGTAAAACACATTTCAGCATGAAATTCAAATGTGTTATCCATCACACTTGATTCACCAAATTATTAATCAAAGTATAGACATAATATCGTGATCCACATAAATTGCCTATTCAAACTTTCAGTCTTTCTAAAAAAAACGAAATGTAATGATCTCCACCATCCTCACAAAATAATTTCACAATTACATAGGACAAAAACAATTGGGATAATAACAATTCAAGTACAACTTATGTTTATATATTAAGATGGTGAAGCACATTTTTCCCTTGATCTTTGTCTCACATCATGTGTTTCAAAACCCTCATGAAAATGCGAACTAATTTCTAAGTGTAAATGTTTCTCACTAGACTTGTAAACAAAAATAAACATAGTTTAACTAGTTTTTTTCCCCATTCATGTTTAGTCCAATTGAAAGTGACAACATATTTTCATGTTGAAATGAAAACTAATGAAAACCATAGGTTGTCTCACTGCACAATCAAAAATGTGTATATACATTTCTAAAGGAGTTATTTGCTCATGACACATACTTATTATATTCCCCTCACAAGCAGTTAGGACATAAATAGTACTATGATGATTTTATTCAATGTTTACCAAAGAATAAAGAAAAGAATTATATATGTAATACATCAACATCAAGTAGTTGTTTGCTTGTAAAAACATTATACGTCACTTCAACAAGCACATAAAAGCATAAAAATACCACTTGATTTAAACAGTCAGTAGCTACAATGCCCCTGTCAAAATTTGAACACACCGTAATCCTGAAGTAGGAAAGACAGAAACAGGAATAGTCTTTCCTATGCGACAGGAACATTTGTCATGAATATTCTTACACGTGACAATAAATCTGCCATGACATTTTTTTTTTTGAGTTCAGGCAATGGTTCATAGTAAACTGGAATTCCTCGGCAATGCAAAGACCACCGTAATAACTGAGTTCTTGTTTTTGACGATTGCAAGAAAGTCAATGGCCAATGGGTCCAGTCTGTAACCGAAACTTTCTTCAGTCAGAACCTGGCGAACTTCTCACATGCCCATTACAATAGCCAAGCACTCTCTCTCAATGTGGAGTATTTCTCCTGTGTCTTGAGAACTTTTTACTGGGTATTGCACGGGATACAACAAAGCACTTTTTTCCTGAACAGTACCGCTCCCATCCTTTGGGAACTGGATCGGTTTCAAAATAGTCTTCTGAGAGGGAGGGTAACTAAAAGAACAGGAACTTAGTTGAGGGTGTTCTGAAACCACTCCAAAGCCTTTCTGGCACTCATAGACAAACAATACCTTTGTTCTTCGTCCTTTCGTCAGTTCAGTCTAAGGGGCCGTCTAGGGACGCAAAGTGGGTGGTACATATCGTCTATAGTAAGACAACATCCGATGAGTGACCTGATCTGTTTCGTTGTAGGTGGGTTTGTGTAAAAGATAAACTCTTTTCCACATTCTTTCCTTGTGGCATCATTTTTCCCACTGAAATAGTGTCGGGACCCCCAAAAACTCGAGGTTTGAAAACCAGGCACCGAAACTTTGGATGGTCCGCAGTCAGACCATAACTTCTGAGTCTGGAAAAAAACAAACAATCTCGTAAGTTAGAAAGGAGGTCACTCCATGACTTTGCAGCCAACAAAATGTCGTCAAAAAAACTGACTGCACCACATTATGGAGTTCCGGGCTCGCATCATTCTGGCAAAAGCAGCTGGGCATTTTTGGCAACCCGAATGGCATTTTCGCTCCATTGGAAAACGACCAAAAGGTGTTTGAAATGCTGTCTTTTCCTTGTCAGCTTCAGCCATTGGTATCTGCCGTACCCTATAGTTCAAGTCTTACTGTCTCAAATAATTCCTTTTGAGAGCCGACACAGAGTTCTTCAATGTTCTGGATGGGCTCGGCATCGAACCAGTGATCTTAATTTAATTCCTGTAATCGATGCAGAACCAGCACCAAGCCATCAGGTTTGTCACCCAATAAAACTTGGTGAGCGGAACCGGAGATGTAGAAGGTTCTATGACCTTTAAATCCAAGCAATACTTTGATTTCTCTCCGACAACTCATTTGTTTATTGCAAACGGGAGGGGGTATGGTCTGGTTGCAATTGGTATTTCCGTAGTTAACTGCTATATGGGGTCAATTCCATTCACTGTACATGGGGTAATCTGTCAAACACATCCTGAAGTCTTTTCAAATATTTCTTTGCAGCTGTTCTAGTTTGATTGCAGACAAATCTTAGACAAAACCACATATCCATCGGTTTCCCTTTGAATAGACAGAGTAGGAATGGGTACAAATCATCTGCACGTATATGTTAACACTCCTTCATTTGGCAGTTTTTCACAACTTAGACCTGTTCCCTGTATGTTACATTGGGTACAAATCCATCACGATAATATCTGTCTGTTGACGTCAGTTTCTGAATAGGACATTTCATTCAAAGACTGGTTGTTGCTGGCAACATTTGTAGTTCAACATACTTCTTCAACCATGTTCACGTGAAATACTTTCAGTGTTTGCCATTTTGATTTATAATAAATGTAGAAGTTTTTCGAACACCTTAAAATGGGACCATCCACATAACACAAAGCTTTGTTATGTTTCATCAGTGCAGTAGTACAAGGACTTTACCCCTACACTGAAGGAACGTGCTTTGCTTTTTTGTCTGCACAGATTGTACACCTGTTTTCTATCAGCTGCCTGTTGACAAGCTCCATTGCATCCGTCACACGATTATGCAGTTCTATACGTATTGGTAAACAGTTTTAAGTAGGTCTGTCCGTCTGTTTCGTCCATTGTGTCACAGTAGCACAAAGTACCTTGGGTGCGTGTCGAAAAGCGTCAAATGATGAGAATCCAGGCGTTTTCGTTCGGCATTTCCCTGTATCGAAACAGCAAAAGCGGTATGAAAACGTCATTTGGGGTTCCTGCCTTGCAACCTTCTCAATATGGACGTTAAGTTCATTGAAACGTTCAACCATCCATTCGATTGGGGATGAAAGGGTGTGGTTGAAATGGAAGAGAGTGATTGAAACAGTATGTAAATTTCTCTCATGAGATCGGGAACATGATTGCGTTCCACAATCCTGAGAGAATTTGTCTGAGAAGCCCATCTGTAAAACTGCAAGTAAGCTTCAGCGTGACAGGACACTGTAATCAATTTTTCTTCAGTGGAATCGCTTTGGACCTAGTTCGTGTATCCAAAATTTAAGATTACAGGATATCCGGAAAGAAGACAGTGGTGAAGCCACAGTTCAATAGCACCTTTCGAAAAATGAGGAAAATGAGACGTATTTTGTGCAAAAGGTGCACATGGGGACGCGACCTTTATGAGATGTCTTTTGGCAGATGTTCACATAGAGCGGCAGTATTCTGGTAATTCCTTTGTGACACTGGCCAATAAAAAGAATCAAGAACTCTCTTTAATGTTTTTTGATTTCACAGTGGACCAGGAACAATGCATCATGAGACATGTGTAGTACGGTCTCTCTAAGTTGGCTTTGGAACGACAATTGTTTGTTGTCCTGTCAGGTACACATGTAGAGAAATGTCAGAGTCCATGTATGTACGGTTGGTTTGTCCGTTGGTATATGTAGTTTAAAGTCTGTTACAGAGAAAGTATTGTCATCAGGTTCTGTCTTTCCTGCATTTTTCTTAGATCATTGGGGTAATCTGGAGTTCATCCAGTTTTGAGACTTTTAGCCGTCTTTTTAGCTTTTCCTGCTCTATGATGTCTGATGTACTACAAGGACAAGGAATGAACGATCTCCAGCACCACCAGGTACCGTAGCGTACACCTGACAAATTCGCCTAGATCAAGACGCCGACTTGGTTATCGTTAAACACAGGCGGCAAGAAATCCGGAGTTAGTACGGTGTATTATCGACGAAAATTTTTCGCCAGCGGGAAACGTTTCAATCTTCCTAACGACCGACACTTTTGGACAGTGTTGAGATACTGGTTTTGAAGCACGAAAGATTTTCTTACACCAGCGGTTGGTGCACCCAGTTGTCTCGCAAAACCGAAGCTGCAATCCGTTGATGTCTCCGTATTGCTAAAATCCGTCCATCAACCGATTGATTGTGGTGCCCAAACCAAGGCCTTCTTACAATCAGTGGAGACTTTAATGCGGACTTTTGAATCATTTGGTTTTGAAAGGGCAATTCTTTTTCAAAAGGAACTTGCCATCACAAAAGAATCATCGCATTGTATGATGGCAGCGATGAGTTTGTGCACTTGGTTCTGTACACGAACTGGTCCAAAAGGTCTACGTGGTGGTCGATTGCCACGACTCGGAACGTTTGCTGAAGAGCAATCGGGGTTTTCCGGCGGTGAGTACTGGTATGACGATAAGTCACTCGAACGCGGAAAGCTCCCTGTCCGTTCCGAGGATAAGTATTCCTTGAGGACTCAGAAATGACCCACGATTTCACTTTCCTGTAAACTTCCCTGGTCCAGATGGGATTGTCATGACGCATGAAACTCCACGATGGAAAATTCTCCTTTCCTAGCCACGCCCTTATTGGAGTGAGCGAAACAATACTGATCAGCCTCTGACATTTCCTCAACGCTTTCAAATTGCCTTTCTTTAAAGGAAAGTGGCCAGATCTTTGTCACGCTCTGGAAACAGTTGTTCTTAGAGGAGATCCTCGCAGTGATTGAAAAGTTTTCTTGTTTTTGAATTAATCGATCATCGATCTAAAACAATGACTCATACGAAATAGAAAAGTCGGAAACGATTCTCCTTTTTCAGGGGGACAGAACCGAAACGTTTGGCGGAAAACGATCGGAAGCAGAATTGTAATTTCTGAGGAGTTCTTCTTCATTGATCCAAGGTAAATTTTGTTTCGCGCGAGTGTGTGGAAACAGTGCCAAGCGCTTACACTTAAACAACGAGCAAATATACAATGTCCACTTTTCCTTTGGCCAACCACAGACGCTGGTGACTTAACAGGACAAATGAAAAACTATCGATGTCATCGTTTTTCTCGAAAGGTGGTAATTTGGGATATAGCGTTTTTGGTTGAGGCGGCTTGCGGAACCAATGGTGGAAATGGTGGATGTTCTCTTGATGACTGTAATTTTAATTTCAGCATCAGTCTCTAGTTTCTATCTGCCTCAACTTAAATTGACGTTCTCTGGTCTTCAGCTACCTCTGTAGTCTTTTATCTTCAAATCTCTAGTTTCCTTGGTTTTTATTCTCTCTCTCTTAGACTGTCTGCCTATCTATGCATTGTGCACATAGTGGTAGTTAGTTTTCATCAAACCCCAATGCGTTCGGCTTGTTGAACACATTTATCAAAATATCCATAATGTACCGTTCAACTATATAAACACAACATTTATGTATGAATAAAAATAAGGCGATATATGATGCGTGTATGTTTCACAAAAACGTAATTATAGTATATCAAATTTACGAATTCAATTTCGGTTGTTGTAAACAGGAAAACTGATCATTAAAACGGATAGATATGAAATCCACGGAATATATTTTTCCAAAGTAATTTGAAATGCTATCAATTGGAATTTGTTAAAAAAAAAAAATGTAGTTTCATGCAAATCTGTTTTTCCTATGAAAGAAAAAAAACACAATACTAAATTTTTTTGGAAATAAATTCTCTATAGTTTAAGCTCTTAAATGTTCTTGTTGTCAGTCTTTTTACTTAATTTCAAATGAATTTACAAAAAAATGTATGTTTATACGATAAATGAATATACATTTACAAAAACAAATGGAATCACAAACAATTTGAAAAGGGGAAGAAAACAAACTAGCAGTAATCATACCTAAAAGAATGAAAAATGTTTGAAAGAAAATAGTAGGAAAGCTTATTGAAGAGAAATGGTTTGGAGAATTTTGAAAAAGGGTGGTGGAAAAGGAAAATAAAAGGATTACACAGGTCGGAACAGTGAGATGAAATCAAAGAAAAGCAAAGAGGGCCCTCAGAACAGCACCCTAGTGGTCACTGTCTTCCGTGAAACTTGAGACGGGAAAACAAATCACGCACAATATACACAACACTACAGTCATGATACAAAATACTAAACAATCAATCAATGAATGCATGCACCCAAACCGCAAAGAAGAAATCCACAACACCAAAAAAAAGGAAAACAATGAAGAATTTATTAGGAGAGTTTTCCCGCCATTGAACCTCTGTCCTGTTGAATGGAGACAAGGTCGGTTCAAATCTGGAATGGGGACTATTTGAAATGGAAAAGATAGGAAGAGAAAGAAAAAAAAACAACAAAAATAACATAATAAGGGCGATTTCACGACTGACTTCCCATCTTGAACTAATCCGTTCAATGTAGCGTGAAGCGTTTGGGGCTTCAGATCGGGGAAAAAAAATTAGGAACTTACAAACAAACAAAACCACTTAGCAAAATTCTAGATTCAGAATTAAGAGAGAAGTCCTCACTCGCACTGAAATAATTCACTACCACTAAACAGACAAGAAAGGAAACAAATGCTAATATTATACTCGATAAATAATTGAACGAATTTCTTTTTTTCCTTTCTCAACCTTGAGGGTACAATCCTAAATTTTTTTTGAATGAAAATATATCTTCCTTTTATTTCCAACAAGAGGGCACAAACATAAAATCTTTCTAGAGGAGGTACAAATAAAAATCTTTCTTATTTTCCTTTTTTTTTTTCAGGGGGAACAAAACAATGGGCAGCTACGTCAGGGTACACTGTCACACTGTCACGTTTGCAACAAGCATTCATGACTGCTATTTACTCATAGCACATGATCTTTCAATCAACCAAAAGGCGCACTACATGTTTTTTTCTTCTCCTCCTCTCCTTCAGGGGAAAAACTTTACTAATCACATCAAAAATTTCATGAATTGATTTTTATAGGTATCTCCTTTTCCGAGAGATATTTCAATTTATTCAAGATTCTATAAAGTCATGGCCTTAAATAACACTGGCCCAAGATCAGAACAGGAGATAATAATTTTTCACTCCTTGATGCTATGCCTGCATCAGTATTAATACTCGTCCTACTGTCATGATTTTGTTCTCTCTCAGAAGCTTATGGCCCCTTGATTTTCTCCCGTCACTGGAGATTTGATGAGTTCCGATCTTTCCCTGGAGTCCTTATTTGTGGGGCTGAATACACCGGTATGTCTTTTACATCCATGGCCATCTATAACCACTCCGGGGTGAAGGAGAAGGTGAAGGGTGAGGGTGAAGGGTGAACACGAATAGTTCGTGTAAGTAACTGCTTCCAATTTAACATGAATCCTTTCTTTTTTTCTTTAGGTTTTCCCTGTAGCTCTCCCAATATTATGGGCTCACCTGGTAATGTATGGTCAGCAGTGAGGACCAGGTCCTGAAGGTTCGTGTCTCTGGCCATCTGTGGGCGCTAAACTGATTCTTTCCTCCCTCCTCCTAGTGAGTGCATACTCAGTGTTCAAAACATGATCAGCAACCCTACAGCCTTAGTAACTATCTTCAGTGGGTTCACTTTTCACCAATGACCACGTTGTTTATTTCATAGTCTTCTCACCAATTATTTGGGGAACGCACGCTACACTATCAAGCCAATGCTAGTCTTCCTTTTTAGTTGTGGCTTGGGGACATGATTCATATCACTAAACTACATGTGATTGGAGGTCACATGCCTTGATGTGAGGCTAGTCACATGACCCCCCCATCCTGGGGTGAAAAATGTTTCTCCGAGTGTTTTTTTTAAAGGATATAACTGACGTAAGGACACATTTCAGCATGAATCTCCAAATGGTGTATCATCACACATGATTCACCAACTTAATAATCAAGTATAGATATCAATCATCGTGATCCACCCTTAAATAGCATATTTTCAAAAATTCAGTCTTTCTAAAAAAAAATGAAATTCTATAGTGATAACATCTACAAAAAATACATTAACAAATTATAGACAAAACAATTTGGGATAATAACAATTCAACGTACAAAATTGTGTTTTATATATTAAGTTGTGAAGCACATTTTTCCTTGATTTTGTCTTAATATGTGTTTTCAAAACCTCATGAAATGAGAATTTTCTAGAGTGTAAATTAGTTCTCAATAGACATGTAAATAAATAACATAGTTTAACATAGTTGTTATTCCCACTTGTAATGTTATAGGCCATTGAAAAGTGAAACATATTTTCCATTGTTGGAAAATGAATAATGTGCAAACACTAGGTTTGTTCACTGCACAATCACAAACATGTGTATATACATTTCTAAAGAGTTATTTCTCATGACAATTACATATATATATATTCACTTCACAAGCAATGTTAGACATAAATAGTACTGATGATTTTTTTCATTGTTTTACAAAGAAAGCAAAGATAAAAATATGTACAATCAAATCAATATTTGTTTGCTTGTAAAAAACATTAGTCACTTCAACAAAAGCAAATAAAGCTAAAAATACCATTATTTAAAAGTCAGTGCATACATTGTGTCAAAGTGGAACACACGTAATCATAAAGAAAGAAAAAAACAGGAATTGTCTTTCCTTGAAGACAGGTAATTTGTCCATGAATATTCACCACGTGACAATAAACTTGCCATGACTTTTTGTAGTTCTGGCATGGAACAATAGTAAACAGGAATTCACTGAATGCCAAAGACACTTAATAATCTGTGTTCATAGTTTTGACCGATTGAAGAACGTCAGTAGCTATGGTCAGTCTGGAACCGAACATTTTTCAGTCAAGAACTGGCGCGAACTTCTCACATGCCATACATACCAAGCATCTCTCTTAATAGTGGAGATTTTGTGTCTTTGAGAACTTTTTACTGGGATTGCACGGGATCAAAAAGCTTTTTTTTCTTGACAAGTTACCGCTCCATTCTTTGGAACTGGCATGGCTTCAAATATGTTCTGAGAGGGGGGTAAAAAGAAACAGGAAATGAGTTGGGGTGTTCTGAACACATCCCAAAGCCTTCTGGACTCATCAGACGCACAATCTTTTGTTCTTCGTCCTTTCGTCAGTTCAGTTCAAAGGGGCCGTCAGGGAGCAAAAGTGGGGTACATATCGTTATAGTAAGACAACAATCCGTTGAGTGACCTGCATTGTTTCTTTGTAGTGGGTTTGTGTAAAGAGAAATTCTTTTTCATTTATTTTCCTTCTGGATCATTTTTCCACTGAAATAGTGTGACCAAAATCGGAGTTTGAAAACCGGCACGAATTTTGGATGGTCTCGCAGGTCAGACCAAAACTTGAGTCTGGAAAAAAAAAAGCTCGTAAGTTTAGAATGGAGGTCACTCCATGACCTTGCAGCAAAACAAAATGTCGTCAAAAAAACTGGACTGCCTCCAGTCATGGAGTTTCGGGGCTGATTATTTGGCAAAAGAGCTGGGGCATTTTGCCAACCGAAATGGCATTTTTCGTCATTGGAAAAGACCAAAAGGTGTTTGAAATGCGGTCTGTTCCTTGGCAGCTTCAGCATTGGAATTCTGCAGTTACCCTTTAGTCAAGTTACTTTCAAAAATAATTTCCTTATGAGAGCTGACACAGAAGTTCTTCAATGGTCTGGGATGGGTCGGATGAACACAGTGATTTAATTTAATTTCTGTAATCGATGCAGACCGCACCAGCCATAGGTTTGTCACCAATACACTGGTGAGCTGTACGGAGATGTAGGAGGTCTATGACCTTTAAATCCAGCATTACTTTGATTCTCTTCGGACAACCTCTTTTGTTAAAACGGGAGGGGGTATGGTCTGGTTCGCCTGGTATTTTCAGTAGTTAACTGAATACCTATGGGGGTCAATTCCCAGTCACTGTACCTGGGGTATTGTCAACACATTGAAAGTCTTTCAAAATTTATTTGAGCTGTTCTGTTTGACTTGCAGAAAATCATTCGACAAAACCACATCATCATAGGTTTCATTTGATAGACAGAGTAGGAAGGGGTATAAAAATCTCTGCAACGATAGATGTTAACAACTCCTACATTTGCTGTTTTCACAACTTTGACTGTCTGTAAGTTACATGGGGTAAAAATCATCACTGATAATATCTGTATGTTGACGTCGTTTCTGACATAGGACATGTGTAGAGAAAAGTTAAATGCAATCCTGACTCACTTTCGCCCTCAAAAGTTTTGGGGCGAAATTGGACAGGATTGGCAATTTATACGTTCTCTGACAAGTAAGTTCAAACTATGTTTATCCTATCATTTTCGCGCATACAGTCATTTATTAATCCATTCATTTTTGCAGGCAGTCACCAAACTAAAAACTTGGTGAGGACACGTGCGAACAACTAATTAAGGGCTTGGGGTTGTCGGCAGGCATACCTGGACGGATCCTATGGCTGTATTTATGGCGCCATTAGGTTAGGGCTGGCGCCACCTGTCCTGTGGCGAGGATTAGGATTGTTGTGTGATATTTTCTTTAGACACGGGAGCATAGGCATACGTGTTCTGCGTTTCAAAAATAGTTGCGCACAACACACAATACACACACCACACACACACAGCACCATCTTTCTCTTTCTTTCTCTTCAATTTAAATGTCATAAAAATCCGACACTTTTCTGATAATTTTTACTACAACTTTGTACAAGACAGGCGACCCCCCCAACCCGGGGGGGGCTAAAACTGATCATTAATTTAGGTCGGGCAGTGTTGAACCAGAGCGCTAGCTGAGTGTGTAAAGAAGCACATCGGTGGGTTTTTTGCACCACATTGCTCAGAAAATGATTTGGCATATTCTAGATTGCCACGTCGGACACACCGCATCGAGGCTGTCAGTGACACGACGGGTTTGCCATTGTCTGGAAAGACGGTTGGTTTTGAACTGCGCTTTGGAAATGAAGACTAATCTTAAAGGTTTGTTGGTTTAAGGAAATGAAAACAAGATGTATCAGTTTTTCAAGTGTTTTGGTATCGATGAGTTGGTTCTTTCTAAAAAATGGCGCCTGCATTGTTGAAAGTTGCGAAGCAACAAAAACCTAGGTTGATTGTTGGGAGCTGGCTTGAGACAGCTAACGCATGTTTAAAAAACATGGCGTTCATTTCTTAAGGCGGAGGTAACACGGCTGATTGTATGCTAAAAATTATATTTGAAACATTTTTGGCTGTTCTCCCAAGTAAAAATGTTCTCAGGTTGTATTTAGATTGATTGATTGTTAACTACAGATTTCAGGATTTTGTGGAAGTGAATAGTGTTTTAAGATGTGTTACTTTTTACTTTTTAATTCTTAACAGTTCATCTGTTTCACGTGTGCCCTTAGCACCTGAAATGGCGATTTTCGAATGTTGGCAAACAACTAGATAGGGTTAGGCAGACCGTATTACATCTACAGTATGGAGAGGAAGTCAGTTAGTGTGTGGCTAGCATATCTTCATATAAATGCTTTAAATTACAATGCGGATGTATCCTAAGGCGATTAGAGGCTGCCATAAAGCTTAGCTACAGCAATTACTGCTGTAGCTTGCTAAGCCAGTTGCAAGCTGGTGAGAAAAGAGGTTGGCACAGCAAACTAGGCCAAGTGATAACATATGATCACTTGACCTGCAAAGCGCAGCAGCTGCCGCCATGGACGTCAGCACGGAGCACCTGCAATACTTGGCCAAGTGATCATATATGATTTTGACTGCAGCAGCGCGGCTGCACATGCAAAGCTCAGCGGAAACTAGGCCAAGGATCATATTGTGATCACTTTGCCTAGTTGATTGAGTGTGCGCGCGGGACAAACCTGTTTAGTCACAACGCAAGAAGTGGCCCTGTATGTTTCACTTCTTGTTTGTGTGTTGGTGTTTGTGTGTTTGTTCCTACCCCCACGCTGCACACCCCACCCACCCCCCACGCATGCACGTCCCCCAACCCCCACCCCTGGACTGTCTATTGTGTTGTTTTTGTTTGTTTGTGTTTGTTGTTTGTTTGTGTTTTTGTCTACCCCACGCATGACACCCCACCCCAACCCACGCACGCACGTTCCCCCACCCCACCCCACGCTATGCACACTCAAGTCATCACAAGTTCTTAACAGAAGAATTTACCCCAAAGTCACTTCTAAGTCATCCTCAAGTTCTTACTTAAGTATTCTCAAGTTGTCCTTAAGTCATCCCAGTCGCCCCAGGTTCTTAATAAGTTCTTAGTAAGTTTTAATAAGTTCTTGATCAAGTTTTGATAAGTTCTTGATTAAAGTCATCTCTTAGTACAAACCAAGTTCTTTATTTAAGTTATCTTATATTATCAAAGATCATTTTCAATCTATGTTTTTATCTTCATAGTAAATGCCTAATCTAGTACACACACGCTCAAAAAACGTGTCATCGTTGAGAATTGTCTTGCTCAGCGTTCTCTGAGATCTTACTGAAGTTTTTTACATTCGAAGCAAACGCATTGATTACAACTGGTCTATGGAAATGCCTTTTATAGTATCCATGTCTTTATTTAATTGACTCATATTTTATAATACGCCATGAATCTATTTAGTAAAAAAATTTTAAAATATTATTGCCTTATAAATGGATCAAAATGAGGCTTTGTTATTGCGGTTTTGGAGTTGCTGTTGGCTTTTTTCTGCATTTAGTGGTTCAGATTTTTTTTGATTGCTTTTGTTTTTGTTGCATTGGTTGGTTATATATTTTATATCGTAATAACAGCCCCCAACATCAGCAATGGGACAAAATGGAAACAGTTTTAAGTCAATATTATGAAGACTTTGGTGCGGTAGGTCTTTGTATCAATGGAGTTTTTATGCGGGCCATTGAAATCAAACTTTGTTCTGGCGAGGCGGTGTTATGTTTTCCTGATGAGTTATATTCTGCAACATTAATTTTTTTTGTTGTTCCACTCTGCTTATATTTTTCTGCTTTAACACGCCTGGATGAGGATGCTTTTCATGGTCTCCACCAGATTAGTGTTTTCTGTGATTTTTGGCTTTGGATATTTTCACTGATTCAATGTTTCCTGTTCTGTTGATTTTCCACTCGTTTATTTTGAAGGGAAAAAATTATATGATTAAAAGATAATTAATCATGATTAAGGGATAACAAATGTTCAAATTCTATAGTTAGTAACATCTAGGACTCTAATGACTTTGTTAAAATGGATCTTGCGTTTAAAATCATACGTTAGATCCTTGTTCTAGAATCAATGGGAGCAATCTACAGATAGTTTAGTGTACAAATACGAACCGTTTGCACATTTTTACATTCTCGCCCAGCTGCGTTCCTACTGTTATGATATTTATAATGTCTTGTATGGACGACATCTGGTGAATTGTTTATGTAATTCAGTTGAGGAACGTTTTGTTTTCCCAATGCTGCAAAGATACGCCTTCCTTTTTGGGCATAATAGCTTGTATCACTTGGTCATTCATAAGTTCAGGAAGGTTTAGGCGCCTGTGCTGTAGTAGATCATCGCTGTTCATGTTTTTTTATTAAATTATAAATTATTTTATTTTTTAAAATGAGCACCGAAAAAATGTTACAACCTTGTGTATACGATTCTGTGTTATTGGAGGCCTAAGTTGTGAGATACTCATGCTTGGGTCAAAGTTGTTAAGATTAAAACAGAGATCTTGGCAACTAGGACTTTGAGGATTCAGCAAAGCTGATTGCTATCATTGCCGTTCGGTAAAAACTTTTCGTTGCCCCAGAAGATTTTTAGTCAAGAAGGAATATTCCAGATGTTATAAATATGTTAAATAAAAAATACATTTATAAAAAAATGGCTTCTTCGTAATGATGATAGTTGGCGGTGTGGTGAATGCGTTGCTTTTAGCGGAAAGTAAATTGATTTAGTAAACTACGGGATGAGGCGGAGAGAAAAAGACATAACAAAAGTATGGAGAATAGCAGCTGACAAGACGCTCTTGAAATGCAGAGACTTGAAGCAGTTAGATTTTTTAATGGGAACATGAAATAAACGGGGCATGCGCTTACACATTTAAAAATGTTGATCAAGCAATAAAAACAATATTATTTGGTAACAGGGCAAACCGGGTCCAGACATTGCCCCACCAAAATTCAATGACTTTTATCAACCATCAGAAAAAAAAGATGCAAGAAATGGTTTTTATTGCTTTGGTTGACGTCGTTGTATGTATTTTGTTCCGCTTAATATTGGCTGAATAAAAAAATGAACAAAAATCTAGTTATTGCAAAGGATATTGGAAGGGATATCAAGCAATACAAAAAGCTAAGCAAGCGGGGGGGTCAGTGAAAAAACAGCCATGGACAATGGTTATCTAAACAAGCATTTTGCAAATTTAATTTACCTGCCTAGACGAATACAGAGCACACTTTGTTAAATACAATCCCAAAGGACCCCATCAAATGGATGTTCTATTTACCTCTGATAGGATTAGAGAAAAAGATTTTAAGTACCCTCACAGGTTCATTGGACAGGGCCTTAAGATACAAAGATGCGGAGCATTAACACAAAAAGAGTGCTTCTGTGTTGCTGTCGCTATCAACTGATATACCACGAGGCACTAACGTTCCCTGCATGATTCAAGTCGATGATGGAAAAAGAATTTAAAGGCAAGTGATCAATTATTGTTAAAAACAGAGTTTATATTAGAAGAGGATTCGGGTTGTTCACAGATCACAGGTTTAGATTGTGAAAACTTTAAAACAGTTTAGCGAAAGATTTTTCCTACCAGTATACGAGAGCTGATTGACAATTTCGAACCACAGAATGGGTTTTAGAGATGCTCAGTTTGCGGCGCAATGAATTCATGAAGATTGTAAAGGGTTTTTTACAACAGTACAGCATCAAAGAAAAACATTAAATGTTGTGAAGGAGAGTCTTCATCGGCAAAATATTTCCGTTTGGTTTGAAAGTAAGGTTACCTTTATTTAGGGGGAAGCAGAAGGGGACATGCCTAGGGCAGATCCAGTTGGGAGTGTTGACCGTACGAATAAAAAGAATTGTAAAAATGAATCGGTGGATTATTTACGAGACAACTGGCAAACAAAAAAGCCGCCTCAAAGATTCTTTTGTGAAGGAAGAAATGCAGATAATCCCGCCGGCACCGTTCGCTTTAATTCATTTCGGTTTTCAGTGCCCAATTGCTATGAAAAACTCTGGATTAACAAACACGTTTTGTGTTTGTTTATTAAAACGACTCTTGTTACAATGTTTGTGTTTGATCTCATGTAGAATTAGATCGCAGTTGTACCGTTTGTCATGATTGAAAAGTCTTATTGCCAAACATGCTTCTTTGTCGTTGTCAAGTGATATGTTTGATGCACAAATCGCTGCGTGTATTCCTTTGCTTTCTTAATGATTTTCTCTGGCTCGAATACTGTACATTTTTGACCTTAACCACATATCCTTGATCACTTTTCCAGATAATTCATCCTTCATCTTTCCAATAAACTTCTTGTTAGTACATGACTGTACGTAATATCTTTAGGGTTATCGATGTGTGTACCATCCACTCGCTCTTTAGCTAATTCGGTTTCCATGTCTTTATAGATGTCTTCAGTAGGGATATCTATAACAAACTATCTGTATTGTGTTAAAGTACTTGACTCAGGATACGAGGGCTTCTTAAAAGTAAGTCATAAAGAAATTTAACATCAAAGTTTGATAATTCTAACGTAAACCCAATTAATACAGGTTTGTCTAATTTGACTTTTTTTTTTTTCATCTTTATGCAAAGCTGATCATGTAAATTTCTTTTTAAGTTCTGATTATTAGGTTTTGAAGGTCAGCTTAATTGTTCTTCTTCTGGTGACCAATTGACATCTGGCGCTGGTGTGGATTATCCATAGTCTTTCCAAACTGCTGTTGTTCATAAACTTGAAAAAGTCTTTTTCTGAAGATTGTGGATTTAGTTCTGAGGTCTGTGTTCTTCATGTTGTAGGTTTTGAACTGTTCTTTTGATCAAAAGCAATTATGCGATGAACAGCTGTCAACTTCAAACCATGTCTTAATAAAATTGTAGAAGTTGTACAATAATGACAGAATAATTTTTTTTTGCCCAAAGATTGGGCACAGTTTAGGTGGCTCGCTTGGATCATCTTTGACGTTCTGCTGCTAAATGGATAGTCATTATGGGGTCATGGAGTTCTGAGATTATTTAAGTCAACTTCTAGGAATGAAGCCACGTGTGATAGGCGTTTAATGTTCAACCACATTAATGCTTTTGAATATTATTCGTTCTGTTGTACATCTTGAGTACGTATGGAAAGTGATTGGCCATTGGCCCAACATACAGATTGTTTGCGTCTTAAATACATTGAGATAGTTAGACCTTTTACTGGGATATAGTGTCAGTCTTTGTTGTTTGCTTTACGTAATGGATCGACGCATACTAATTCACGCAAACCACGTTTTAATCATCTGAATATTGGTAAATTGACAATAAAATCAATCTTTACTCGAGGTAAACTTTAAGAAGGTCCAGGTCATCCGGGGCCAGAAATATAATGCCGGGGGGATCAGGCTTAATGTTTCATGCAGGTTTCCTATAATTTTCAAAGACGTCGCCAATAAATGTATCGGCATTAGTAGGAGTCATGATAGGTTCTCCATCGTTTTACACTCTAATTTGCCATGCTTCATGAGCATGTGGTTCAGAATCACTGATGTATTCCTTGAGATAGAAAAGAACGCGCTCGCCTTTTAGGTGGAAGTGTATCTTCGTTAAACCTTTCCATCTGTTCATGTACTATTGGGTAAACGCCCTTTATAACAAGAGGTTGTGTTCAAAATATTCTTCGTTATTGGGCAGGATTTAAGGGAACATAGCAGCGACTCTAATTGATATCATTGTGCTGCTAGGAGTCATAAAAAGAATGTTATTTAAAAGGAAAACCATGTACTTTTCTGATTGACTGTGCATGCATGTACCCTGATGGCATCGTCCATGGCTTTCTTTATAGGTGGGAGTCGTACCTCGAAGTTATGAAAGAGATGGGCAGCTTCCATGTCTTAGGATTCACCTTAGTTGAAGATTGTTTACATGTGTGCCTTGAATTGTCCACTAATGTGATCATGGTCTCTTACTTTTGGATTGGATTCTCACGAGTTTCAACCAAAATCCACAGGGTGGGAGTGCTGAGTAATCTGTTCTTGGTCTTCAGGCGCCATTATGATTTCAGTATAAATTAAGATTATTAGAAACAATCATTACGCACTTGCGGGGCATGGTTTTAAGTATATTCTGCAGCATTGGCATGTATAATTTGGCGTTGAATGTGCGCCATCGACCTAACAATGATGAAGGCAATGGAACAAATCTGAGATGATTACTTTAAGACTGTTTTTCGAAGTTTTGTGGGCTGGTTTAATAAGGAACATATAGCGACTCGAAGTCTGCGTAAACTACGTATGGGAGGGGGGGGAAGTTGCATCCGTTTCAGTTCTTAAATATAAACTTTTTACAGCTTCTGGGGGGCGTAATTAGTTCTGTATACAGTCAATGGGCCGATTCAATGTTTTTATGTTCGCTTGCGGCTTGTTAAAACAAGATACTAAAAAAGATCCGATAAGATAGGTTTATTTAAAAATTTAAAAAACAAGGAAAGTTTTCAAACCATAAAAGAGTATTGACAATTCGAAAACAAGAATGGGTTAAAGGGGTGTTTGGGTGAAATAAAAAATTTAAAGGGTTAAAACAGTACAACTCAAAAGAAAAACAATAAATTTTTTGAAGGAAGTCTCATCCGGCAAACTATTACGTTTGGTTTGAAAGTAAGGTACTTTTTTTACGGGGAAGAAGGGGACACTCGCATCAGGGCAACAAAATCCATTTGATGTTTGACCGTACGAAATAAAAAGAATTGTAAAAATGAATCCGCCCGTGTATTATTTACGAGAAACTGGCACAACAAAACAGCCAGCCCCTCAAAGATCTTTGTGAAGGAAGAACGCAGATAATCCCGCAGCACCGTTCCGCTTTAAATTAATTTACGGTTCTCCAGTGCCAATTGGCATATGAAAACTCTGGATTAACAAACACCCGTTTTGTGTTTGTTCTATCTAACGACTTCTTTGTTACAACTGTTGTGTTGATCTCATGTAGAATAGATCGCAGTTTTACGTTGTCATGATGAAAAGTCTTATGCAAACAATGCTTCTTTGTAGTTGTCAGTGATATGTTTGACTGCACAACGCTGCGTGATATTCCCTTTGCTTTCTTAATGATTTCTCCTGGCTCGAAATACTGTACATTTTTGACCTTAACCCCACATACTCCTTGATCACCTTTCCAGATAATCATCCTTCATCTTTCCTAAAACCTTCTTGTTAGTAATTGATGTAAAGGCGAATCTTTAGGGTAATCGGATGTGTCGTACCATCCACTCGCTCCTTTAGCTACTTCGTTTCCATGTCTTTATAGATGTCTTCAGTAGGATATCTATAACAAAACTATCTGTATCTGTGTAAAGTACTCTGGACTCAGGATACGAGGGCTTAAAGTAGTCATAAAGAAATTCTAACATCAAAAGCTTTGATAATTCTAAAACAGTAAACCAATAAATACAGGTTTGTCTAATTTGACTTCTTTTTTTCATCATTATGCCAAAAAGCTGATCATGAAATCTTTTAAAGTCCTGATAATTAGGTTTTGAAGTCAGCTTAATTGCTTCATTCTCTCTGGTGACCAATCTGACATCTTTGCGCTTGTGCGGGATTCTCCATAGTCTTTCCAAAACAGCTGTTGTTCATCAACTTGAAAAGTCTTTTTCTGAAGCATCTGTGGATTTAGTTCTGAGGTCAGTGTTCTTCATGATGTATGGTTTCATGAACTGTTCTTGATCAAAAGCAATTATGCGATGAACAGCTGTCAACTTCAAACCATGTCTTAAATAAAATTGTAGAAGTCTGTAATGACAGACATAATTTTTTTTTGCCCGAAGATTGGGCACAAGTTTAGGTGGCTCTCTTGGATCCATCTTTAGACTTTCTGCTGCTAATGGATAGTCATTATGGAGGTCATGGAGTTCATGAGGATATTCTAAGTCAACTTCTAGAATGAAGCCACGCTGCTGATCAGGCGTTAAACTGTTCAACCACTTTAATGCCTTTTGAATATTATTCGTACCTGTGTACATCTTGAAGTTACGTAATGGAAGTGATTGCGCCATTGCCCAACCATACAGATTGTTTGCGTCTAAATACATGAGATAGTTAGACCTTTTACTCGGATCATAGTCGTCCAAGTATTTGTTGTTTGCTTTACAGTAATGATGCGACGCCATACTAATTCCCCCACGCAACCCGTTTTCAATCATCTGAATCATTGGTAAATCTGACAATAAATCAATCTTTACTCCAGTAAACTTTAAGAAGCGTCCCAGCTCATCCCGGGCGCAGAAATATAATGCGCGGGATCCAGGCTATAATGTTTCATGCAGGTCTTCCTATAATTTTCAAAGACGTCCGCCAACAAACATGTATCGGCCATAAGTAGGAGTCATGATAGTCTCCCATCGTTTTACACTCTAACTTCTGCCATGCTTCTTGAGCATGCTGGTAATCAGAATCACTGATGTCATTTCCTCTGAGACTAGAAAAAGACCGCGCCTTAGGTGGAAGTGTATCTTCGTTAAACCTTTCCCAACTGTTCATGTACTCATAAGGGTAAACGCCCTTTCTAACAAGAGTTGTGTCAAAATATCTTCCGTTATTGGCAGGACTTTAAGGACATAGCCAGCGACTCTAATGAACCCATCATGTGCTGCATAGAGTCATAAAAAGACATGTTATTTAAAGTGAAACACATGTACTTTTCTGATGACTGTGCAATGCATGCTACCCTGAAGGCATCGTCCACTGCTTTCATTATAAGGTGGGAGTCGTAACCTCGCAAGTTATGAAAGAAGATGGGCAGCTTCCATGTCTTAGGATCAAACTTTAGTTGAGATTGCATTTACTATGTGCTGCTCCTCTGAACTTTCCACTAATGTGATCATGGTCTCTTACTTTTGGATTGGCTTCCTCACTGAGTTCTAAACCACAAATCCAACAGTGAGTGGCTGAGTCATACTGTTCTTGGTCTTCAGGCGCCATTATGATTCAGATAAATTCAGATTATTAAACAATCATTACGCACTTGCTGCATGCGTTTTAAGAAGTATTCTGCAGCATCTGGCCCTCTGTATAATTCTGGCGTTGAATGAGCGCCATCCGACCTAACAATGATGAAGGCAAATGAACAAATCTGATGATTACTCATTAAGACTGTTTTTCGAAGTTTTTGTGGCGCTGGCCTTTCATAAGGAACAATAACGACTCGAAGTCTGCGTAAACTACGTATGGAGAATGTTGCATCCGTTTCCAGTTCTTAAAACTAACTTTACTGCCTTCTGGGGGCGTAATTAGTTCTGTATTACAGTCAACTGGGCCGATACAATGTTTCTTATGTTCGCTTGCGGCTTGAACAGATGGCTTCTTGTTAAACATTTTCTGCAGAATTCTTGTTTATGCCATTCTTTGAAGCATGGCTCATTAGTTTACTCATTGTTCGAATCAATGTGTAATGCGGTAGCCCCGCTGGCGAAAGCATCAGTAGTAAGTCAACATGATTTTTGTCTGGTTCGCCTATTGTTGGACTGTTCTTGGACACTTTAATTGGCACCAAATTTGTTTCCTCATCCCATGTGTATACATTAACAGTTATTGGTTTGTTTTGTTCTTCAAACTGATCAATTTGGTCTACGCTAACAGGAAAGGACACCCCACTAAAGTTAAGACATTGATGTAAGGGCGATAGTTAGACACTCTCTGCGTTTTTGCGGGCGTAATGCAGCCTTGCGAGAACACACCACATAAAACATTTGTTGTCTGTATTCTTTATGTTTAGAACTGCTCTTTTTGCGACTAATGCTGGGGCAGCGGAATGTAAGACTTGCCTACAATCGGTGCATACTTAGCCTTTTTTTAATCTGATCTCTAAGACTTCGCCCTCTGACCAACCAGAGCCTCTCATTTTGGCTTCTTCAGCGGCCACATCAAACTGTGCAAGCAGTTGGTCTGCCCAACCAGGTGTTAAGTCATTATGAGAAAGAATAGTCTGTTGTTTAGTTGAGACCCAGACTTCTAGATTTTCTTCATTTATTGTTACATGGTCGATTAAAACAGCTAACATTACTTTAACTGGCGGGTTTATTGTTAGTTTACCTGGAACTTGAGAAATAGCATGAACAACACTTGCCTGTACGTTTGTTGGGTCAATGACTTCTAAATCAATATCATTCAGTGCTCTTGATAAACGCCCTCCCCAAGCATTCCTTCAAACAATTCATCTGGGCCTTCATATATTTTATCCATGTTGAGTTTCTTTTCTAACTCAAAATATTTATTTAAATTATAAAAAAATTCTTAATCAGAATCAATATCGACGGTCTTTTTGCGCTTGGACTCATAAACTAAAGTATAAACACCTTTTGGTGTTGTTAATGTGAGCTGTTTAGAACAGAGTTTAATGTTTCGTTTACTTTTTTTAAGCATTCCTTTTTTATCTGCTCGGCGTCTGGCTGTTGAGAAAAACTTGTCCTCGCCTTTCTTTGAAGATCAAACTTTTGTCTTTTGTAGTCATCAAAATCGGCCTGTAAACGATTAAATTCTTCATCCGTGATGTTTGAGTCAACAAGCGCTTTATTTATTGTCAGTTTGAACGAGCTAAGTTTAGCTGTTATTAGTTGAACCATAGCTGTGTGCTTTTGGAGTTTAGTTTTTATTTTTTTGCCAGCAGCACTTACAGCTAATGAACACAGGCCGAGAGCTAAAGACAACCCGCCTAGAGGCAAAGCTGCGGCGCACCTACGCCTGTTGCTAAGAGACCAACACTCGTTCCTGCTGATAGAGCGCTTATAGTCGATGCTCCAGTATTAACATATGTAACAGCATTAAAGGCAGCAGAATACCTTCGTTTGGTTTTGCTGTATTTTGAAAGGTCTTGCTCTAGTTTTTGTTGCATTTGTGTAATGTGGTTAATCTGAAGGTTTTTATGTTAGGGCTTTCTACTATCCCTTCTTTTGGCGACTCTGGCGCTGTAGGCACGTTTGGATAAACCTGAACAGACATGCTTTTTATAAAATAAAAATAATTTAGTATTGTATACCTTTTAATCTGTTTTCTTTAATATTTAGCTGTGCATCATATATTAAAAACAAATGTACATTAAGTGGTTTATCGGCTTCTTCTTCTTTATCAATTTGAATGTTTATTACGTCTTTCACCTTTCTCCCGCTTCCATGCAACTGATTATCCTCTGTTGACCTTAGGTCAATCCATAAACCGTATTTTGTTGTTAATAATCATCAAGCCTAACATTGTGAAGATGTAAATCTTTAGACACTAGGTCTGCTGTTAGACTTCTACCCCTCCCACCCCAAACAATTTTCTTATTTCGTCAAAATGATGATAAGGTCTAAGCCCGCTAGCGTAGATTTGGTTAGGACTACCGTCAATTGTACATTGCACTTTCGTTATTTTAGGATTAAAAAACTTTTTACTTGCTCTTTTGAACGGTTTCTTCATCTTCACACAGCAATAAAATACCTTTAAGCGAATGTGCTGTGGTGCTAAAACTAAAATTCCATATAGTGTCTGCCCTGCTTCTGGGTATGTTGTATGATGAATCACTCTTTCGTAAAATATTGCTAATTTTGACTGATATTGGTGCTCAATCAGCCTTGCTAATTCATGGTTGCTAACAACGTCAAACTCTAACGAGATGTCAGAAATGCTGTACTTTGCTCCGTGTCTGATGATCTGATAACACGTTTGTATTCATTAAAAGTTAGTTCATATGACAATCTGTCTTTCAATGCTCCTTGAAAGTATGGCGCATGCGCTTTTAACAACTCAAAATCTAAGGGGATGGAAAAGCGATTTCCATACGCAAAATTTACTGCTACATACTTTTTGCCGTCTTTAACATCTGCGGCGCCTATTCTATGTTTTAGTGCTTCTTCATTTTCGATTCCTTGAAACGCAAAGTCAGCCCTTTTCATTCCCGGTTAGCCATAGATCAGAATAGGTTAAAAATATGTCTGCATTGTGTAAAGAAAATATTTCTTGCCCCTCAAGTTTTATAGAAATTTTCTTAACAATTGCCCGTCCCAGATTCTGGACAACTGTCCTGTTTGGGTCTGTTGTTGAAGCGAGTTCTATTTTGAAAGTAAGAGCGCGCAGAGCCTGGCACAATCAATTCATCCGCTCCTAAGTCTGGAAATTTGACAGTAAGAATTTGATCTGCATCAATAGTAGATGGATTATTTGGAACAATAATATTCCGTTTATTTCCCTTCACGCCAAGGGCTCTTTCAGTTTTCTATGCGGTTAAGAATCGAGCCATATGTTTGCTCCGCCATTTTTATGAAGCAAAATAAAAAGTTAATTATTTAAAAACATGGCAGGAATTGAAGGCGAAGAAGATTATGATGTTTTTGATCTTGGAGACGACATGATGAAATGATCCCTTTGACACAGCATCGCTCAACGCTCTCAATGCGGCGTGAATTAACAGAAAGTACGGTCGGAGCATTTTACAAAAGTTTAGGTCAAGAACCTCCCGAATTTATAGACCCAAATGATTTTGAATTAGAAGATGGTCATTTGTCTGTAAAAAACGATCAAGGGCAACTTGTTCGGCTTACAACTAAAAAAGACCCTCAAAGTTTTTAGCCGTGGGTTCAATTAGAAATAGACTCCCTGCGAGCGTACAAAATCGCCTTGGCATTGCTAGACCAAAATTAGATAGGGATGCAGTTGCTAAACTTCAAAACACACTACAAGAACTCCCGACAGATAACCAAATGCAAAACATGGAACTTAAAGAATTAAATCAATCAGCAGGCGAATTAATAAATGCAATAGAAGCAGAAACCATTTTTCAGAAAAACAGCGTTAAAAACAATTAATGATTCCCATTGCCTATGCGAGAATTATTAGCCCTTGATCGTACTTTAAGAACCATCAAAGGCGAATTAACAAACAATTTAGCAAAACTAGGTGAACTAGATAAGCATATAAAAAGAGAAAAAGAAAAACTCGTTGAGGCTGATGACGCCAACTTAGGGCCTGATATTAAAGAAAGAATAGCCCAAAGACTAAAAGATCTTGAACAAGAAAGATCAGCAAGACTAGAAGTGACGACTACTAACCGGGACCAATTACGAACTCAAGTGAATAGAATAAGAGAAACTATCCGGAAAATTTTATATGAAGACACAACGCTAGCAGAACGAATACGAACGCTGTTTTAGAGAGCAAGGTGTCACATTAGCAAGCGTTATAACAGCCTTAGGATTTGCAATAAGCACACTGGTGTTGGCTATTACAGGCGGCGGTGGAGGCCAAAGTCCAGTGCCTCCGCCGCCACCGCCATCGCCTCCACCTGATAAATCATGGGTAAAAAAACAGCTTGATCATCTTGCAAGTTTATTAAAAAAATTAGCTGGTAAAGCCGTGGACGCTTTACCAGGAATATTGGGGAGTATTGTCAGCTGGCTTTTGTCTACTGCAAGCAAAGTAGTTGGCTTTATGGCCGAGCACTTATGGTCATTAGTTCTTGTAATAGTTGGGTTACTATTTAGTAAGATAAAGACCAAGTAATCCTATGCCATTTAATCCAAGAACAAGCGCTGTCTTTTCATATTCAGGGCATCCGAACAGAGCCCGCGAGCTTTGCTGAGTTCAAGACTTTGGGGGTTGACTTGGGGGATTAGTGACTTAATTTTGGGGTTTTTCTTTTTTGTTTGTAATATTACTCCGAATTTTGTCTTTTTTTCCCAAACCTTCTTTCTTCCCTGCTAAAAAGAATTTCATTTTTATAGTTTATTATTGTACCATCGGGGGAGTCGAGGTCAGAAGGCACATTAAAAACCCACCCAACACAAATTATTTTCGATCTTGCGTATGTAAAAAAAATTTGGTACCTTTGAATATTTTAAAGGGAAAATCAACTGAAAATTTAATGGCTCCTCAAAATTTTGCTAAGTTTTGGTTTTTTGTCGTCAAAGCCTAGAAAATCATTTATCTCACTCGCCTGTTTTTTCAAACCTACAAACCCCAAACTAAGTACAAAGAGTGTTTATTCGTTCTTTTCCCCGCCCTGGTTGGCCCTTAAATTTCTAAGATAAATGTTGTCCTGCTGTTTTATGCTCTTGCTGTAGGGACCCGGGGTCCACTTGTGCCAAAAAAAAAAGATTTTAAAGGAGATGCCCGTCATATTATACTTTCTGGCGGCCCCGAAAATAAAAAGGCGCCTAGGGCCCTGATTTTATCCAACTTTTTTTTTAAACCTGTTTTATTTAATATTAAATTTGTTTGATCCTTTCAAAGCCTTCATGTCATTCGTTGCTAATGGATTAAAAGGTTTGTCATTTGGTAATGGCGCTTGCATTCATCAAAATACGCCTGAAGGTGTAATAGAAATGAAATCTGTACACTGACCTCACCAAAGGATCATGGTGATTTAAATGATCGGCATACGACACTCCACACCCAGTTGATGCGCAAAACACAGCAAAGTTTAACTGGTTCTGATAAAACTGCATCGGATGACTAAACCACGCTTTCTTGATGTGGTCGTTTTCAATAGGGGGGTTAAGATAGCTCTTCAATGGAGTACTCACCTTTTTATGAAAAGAGGCAGTCTGGGTCACAGCAATGTCAAGAGTATCAGTTGCTATATTTTTAAGATTGTAGTGCGGCCCAACAGAATATTTTGCATCAGTATATTTGAACGCGCTCATTTTTATTTCGTTCAAAAAATGTTTGTAACAATAACAACCCAAGACCGTCCTTCGTTTTTAGAACATGCTATTGATAACAATTGCGGGGCCAAAACGGTCGCGCTCCATGAAATATTCTACAAAGTCGTATGGTTTAATATAAGCGAAGCCAAGGAGAATAATACGGTTCTAAAAGTTGACAAATCAGGGAACAAAGTTAGCCAGTTAACAATACCTGATGGTTATTACGGGTTTTGCTCACTAAAAGAAGCAATGAGTAACTTTGACATTACTCTCAAACTTAACAATGCAAATCTAAAAACAATGTTAACATTCAAGCCTGAAGAAGAAGGAGGTTACTATTTTGATAAAGAGCTAGCTAAAATGTTAGGCTTTACAGCTAACAATTATAGATTTAGAGTTACACCAACCAAAACTACTTATGAGGGGGAAAGTCCGCTCGATCTTGCATTACATTCATTACTCTATGTTCATTTGGATGAGCTGAGCACTGATGAAAACTTATATGACGGAAGGCCCTCAACTGTTTTAAGAGCTCTTCCGTCAGGGAAAGCTGCATATTGCGATTATAAAATTATACAATTCCCTAATTTACAGTTTAAAAGATTAGTTTGTGGGAGGGTCGGATCATTTAATATAAAAATCAAAGACAAAGCGGGGAAAGTTGTGAAATGTGATAACCTGCACATTGTTTTGGAAATAAAATAATAAACTGTACTAAAAAATAATGTCGCGTGGGCCAGAAGAATCAGGAGTTACATTAGCGCCTGTAAGGTGTATAACCTTAGAATTAAAAGACCTTGCAGACGTTGCGGACTTTGAACAGAACGGCGAGATAGGCGCTTTGTATGGTTTTGAGTACACTAAAGAGGGTGGTTATAAACGTAAAGAGGTTGCCGACAGCAAAAAGTTTCCTAAACTAGAACAACTGCGCAATCTAGAGGCAAATAATGTTGGCCAGTATGAATATAAAATAGTTCGAAAACCTGACCTCAAATGGCACTTAGAACCATATTTAGAATGGGACATAAAATTTGAATTCATAAGCCCATTTACATATTTTAGCCGTCAAAAAAGTTTCAGAAAAGCATTCAACTCTGGCCCTTTACATGTAAGCCTTATGCCGGACGACAATAGTCGGAAAGAAATTGAAATAACGCCGTATGGGAAAAAGCAGTACATCCTCCACAGAAAAGAAACAGTTGTAAAAAAAGCTTCTACAAAATTACAGTTCTTTCCAAGCAGAAAATTAGGAGACACGTTCACAATGATATTTGAAATTTCTGTCTTTAAAGATGTGGAGAGGGATGGGGTTGTGGGCGTTAGTGATGACCTTATAAAAGGAATTAATATTAGCTGGCAAAACTTAGACGTTAAACGTCTTAACGTTACCATCGTCGTTCTTCACAATGGCGAGGATATTAAGATCATAACAACAAGCAACAAAATCAATGTTGACTTAAATAGAAACAATCTTACAGAACTGAATTGGATTAATCTTACACATTTAGGCCTCATAGGGTTTTATTATACTGAACAAGTTTTGACGGAGAGTATGATAAAAATAATAACTGGATTAGATTAAATTCTGTTATAAAACTATGGAGCAGTTAAACTTTATGATAAAATCCCCTCATTGTTCAATGATTTGTGGGCAGACTGGTTGTGGAAAAACAATATTTATCCTCGACCTGTTACAAACAGTTTATCGTTATAATTTTGATCATATTGTAATTTTCTGCCCAACACTTAAATGGAACAAAGCATATCATAATAGAAGGTTTATATGGACAGATGATGACATATATTTAGTTGATCCTAGCAATAAACTGAGTGAGTGTTTAGAACAGTTTTATAGACTGTTTGAAGGAACGCAGACACTATTTATTATAGATGACTGCTCGGCAAAAAGAGACATAGTTAAAAAAAGAAATACTTTGTCAAAACTGGCTTTCAGTGGAAGACATGCTGGAATAAGTGTGTGGATTTTATGTCAAAAATATAACTCAGTTTTAAAAGACTTTAGAGAACAGTTAAAGACTGTAGTTCTATTTCACATGAAAGACAGAGACTCATTTGATGAATGTTTGCGTGAAAATGATGTTATTGAAAATGACCAGGAAAAACACAGGATTAAACAAAAACTGAAATCTGAAAAGTTTTAGTAAATTAGTATTGAAACGGATAACCCTACACAGTATGTTTGTTTGTAGATAATCGTTATTTTTGGTTATTGAAGTCTTACTTGTTAGAGAACGTATAAATGCCAATCCTGGGGCACTTTCGCCCGAAAACTGGTTTGAGGGCGAAAGTGAGTCAGGATTGGCATTTATACGTTCTCTCATGTCCATTCAACTGACTGGTTGATGGCAACATTTGTACGTTCAACATACTTCTTCAACATGTTCACGTGAAATACCTTCTCAGTGTTTGCCATTTTGATCTTATAATTAACTGTAGAAAGTTTTTCGACCAACTGAAAAGGACCCTTCCACATAACACGAAGATTGTTATGTTCATCAGTGAGTAGTACAAGGACTTTATCCCCTACACTGAAGGAACGTGCCTTTGCTTTTTTGTCTGCAAAGACCTTGTACACATCTGTTTTTCTATCAGCTGACTGTTGAGCAAGCTCACATGCATCCTTCAAACGATTATGCAGTTCATAACCGTATTGGTAAACAGTTTTACTGTCAGGTATGTCCGTCTTTTTCGTCCATTGTGTCATCAGTAGATCCAAAGGACCCCTTGGTGACTGTCCGAAAAGAAGCTCAAATGGTAAGAATCCCAGCGTTTTCGTTCGGCATTTCCCTGTATGCGAAAAGCAAAGCCGGTATGAAACGATCCCATTCATGGGTTCCTGCCTTGCAACCTTTCTCAACATGGACTTTAACATTCCATTGAAACGTTCAACCATCCCATTCGATTGGGGATGATATGGCGTGGTTGAAATGGAAGAGATTGACAACAGTCTGTAAATTTCTCTCATGAGATCGGAAATGAATTGCGTTCCACAATCCGAGAGAATTTCGTCTGGAAGACACACTCTGGAAAAAAATCGCAAGTAAGGCTTCAGCGACAGACACTGTATCAATTTTCTTCAGTGGAATCGCTTCTGGATACCTAGTCGCTGTATCCACCAAAGTTAAGATATAGCGATATCCGGAAGAAGACAGTGGTGAAGGCCCAACAAGATCAATAGCCACCTTTCGAAATGGGACGGAAATAAGAGGCATTTTGTGCAAAGGTGCACATGGGACGCGATCTTTCTGAGATGTCTTTTGGCAGATGTCACATGAGCGGCAGTATTCTGTAACTTCCTTTGTGACACCTGGCCAATAAAAAGAATCAAGAACTCTCTTTAATGTTCTTTTGATTCCACAGTGACCAGCGAACAATGCATCATGAGCCGTGTGTAGTACTGTCTCTCTAAGTGGCTTTGGAACGACAACTTGTTTGTTGTCCTGTCCAGGTACACACCTGTAGAGAATGTATGTACGTTGGTTTGTCCGTTGGTATGTCAATTACAGTCTGTTTAGCAGCAGAAAGTAATGTCGTCAGCTTCTCGTCTTTTCCCTGCATTTCTTTTAGATCATCTGGGGTAATCTGGAGTTCATCCAGTTTTGAGACTTTTAGCAGCTTTTTAGCTTTTCCCTGCTCAATGATGTCTGACCTGGTACTCACAAGACAAGGAATGAACGATCCTCCAGCACCACCATGTATCGTAGCGACACCTGCCAAATTGCCCAAGATCAAGTCCCAGACTGGGTTATCGATAACACAGGCGGTAAGAAATCCGGCGTAGTACGGTGTATTGACCGAAATTTTCGCCAGCGGAAACGTTTCAATCTTGCCTCCAAACGACCTACACTTTTGGACAGTGTTGAGATACTGGTTTTGAAGCACGAAAGATTTTCTTACACCAGCGGTGGTGCACCCAGTGTCTCGCAAAACCGAAGCCTGCAATCCGTTGATGTCTCCGTTTTCTAACATCAGTCCATCAACCGATTGATGTGGTGCCAAAACAAGGCCTTCTTCACAATCAGTGGAGACCAATGCGGATTTTGAATCATTTGGTTTGAAAGGGCAATTCTTTTTCAAATGGAACTTGCCATAACAAAAAAAAACATCGCATTGTCTGATTGGCAGCTGACTGATTTTGTGAACTTCGGTTCTGTCAGCGAACTGGTCCAAAAGGTCTACGCGGTGGTCGTTGTCCACGACCTCGAAACGTTTGCTGAGGAGCAACGGGTTTTTTCCGGCGGTGAGTACTGGTACTGACGAAAGTCACTCGAACCGTGGAAAGATCCCTGTCCGTTCCTAGGATAAGTAATATCATTGAGGACTCAGAAATGACCCACGATTTCCTTTCCTGTAACTTCCATGTCCCGATGGGATAGTACATGACGCATGAGACTCAAAGATGGAATATTCTCCTTTCCTAGCCACGCCCTTATCTGGGTGAGCGATACAATACTGATCAGCCATCTGACATTTCCTCAACGCTTTCAAATTGCCTTTCTTTAAAGGAAAGTGGCCAGATCTTTGCTCACGCTCTGGAAAAGTTGTTCTCTAAGAAGGAGATCTCGCAGTGATTGAAAAGTTTTCTTCGTTTTTGATAAATCGATCCATCGATCTAAACAATGACTCATACGAAATAGAAACGACGGAAACGATTCTCCTTTTTCAGGGCGCACAGAAGGGAAACGTTTGCGAAAACGATCGGCAGAACATTGAAATTTCTTGAGGAGTTCTTCCTTCAATTGATCCCAAGTTAAATTTTGTTTCGCCGCGAGTGTGTGGTACAGTGCCAAAGCGCTACCCTTAAACAACGACGCAGTATACAATGTCCACTTTTCCTTTGGCCAACCACAAGACGTTGCGTGACTTTCAAAGCGGAAAAGAAAACTATCGATGTCATCCGTTTTTTCCTCGAAAGGCGGTAACTTTGGAATATACGCCGTTTTTGGTTGAGGCACGCTTGCGGAACCAACTGGTGGAACTGGTGGATGTTCTCTTGATGCCTGTAATCTTTTAATTTCAGCATCAGTCTCTAGTTCTAACTGCCTCAACTTAAATTGACGTTCTTTATCTTCAGCTTTCCTCTGTAGTCTTTTATCTTCAAACTCTAGTTTCCTTTGGTTTTCTTCTCTCTCTCTTAGCCTGTCTGCCCTATCTATGCATTGCTGCACATAGTTGGTAAGTTTTTCTCCATTCAAACCCAATCGTTCCGCTTGTTGAACACATTTATCAAAATCATCCATAATGAACCGTCAACAAATATAAACACAAAACCATTTCTAAGTATGAATAAAAATAAGGCGATATATGATGGCGTTTTATGTTTCACAAAAACGTAATTATAGTATATACAAATAAAGAATTTAATTTCCTGGTGTAAACAGAAAACTGCTCATTAAAACAGGATAGATATGAAATCCAAGGAATATATTTTTCCAAAAGTAATTTGCAAACTGCTATCAATTTGGAATTTTAAAAAAAAAATTGAAGTTCAATGCTAATCTGTTTTTCCTAAGAAAGGAAAAACACAATACTAAAGTTTTCTGGAAATAAATTCTTTATAAAGTTTAAGCTCTTAAATGTTCTTGTTGTCAGTCTTTCTTACTTAATTTCAAATGAATTTACAAAACAAATGTATCGCCTTATACGATAAATGAATATACATTTACAAAACAAATGGAGTCACAAACAATTAAAAAGAGGGGAAGAAACACAATGTCATGACCCCGGTGTAGGCCATGGTTTGGTTGTTGTAATGTTTTTTGTTGTTGTGATTGTTTGCCTATAAAGATGAAATGAAATGGCCATTTTTAGAGTTTTGGGTAGACAGTGAGTGGGATTCACTGAAAGTGAATACGGTCCCTGGGTGTAGGAAAACAAGAGAGTGAAACTCAGGGGTGTTCACCTGCTGAGGCGACTGGATTAGAAATCGTCATTCATTGCTGCACTGGTCGAGCTGTCAGGAGAGAAGACAGCAAATGTTTGTAATTGTAACTAGGCTTGAACTAGACAGGGGTTAAGCCCCAACTGAAATATGTAGGCTACGGTATTGGGCTGGAGGCCAGACCTAAGTACACTTAGGGACCGTATATTGGGTATTTTGGAGTCCTGAAACAGACAGAAAGCACCCAGTCGCCCAGTTCAGGGGAATTACTGACGGGAGTCTGATGGACCAGTAGCCTTGGAAGATTTTATTACCCCACAGTATTGGGATGATTTTTATTTGTTACCCCGTTGTACTGGGAGAAGTCTAATTGTTACCCCGCTGTGTCGGGAAGACTTTATTTGGTATCCCGCTGCGCCGGGAAGGATTTCCGTGTGGAATCCAGTATATCTGAGAGAAGAAGAAAAAAAATGTATAATTTTGAATCTTTGAGATATGAGTCAATATATGGACCACCCAAAGTTATGGATTCCTGTAACTCGCAAAAGTGAAAGAAAAAGTGAAAGTAAAAGAATATGTATTGGCTGAAATGACGTGCAAGATTGATGTGAGGGGTTAATATATTTGAATATACTTTGGAGAAAAAAAAAGAAAGAAATAAAAACCCCGCTGAGGTTGTTGGCCAGGGGGAGAAATGTTCATGAAATCTTTATAGTGATGTTTGTTGTGATTGGAGTCAGATTGCGGTTGTGCCCGGAGAGGTCGAGTCTCGTGTGCGGGTGTATGCAATTGCGTGCGTGTGGACGAGGCACAGCCATTGTGACAGTGGTGACCCCGACTTGTCGGTAAATCACGTGTGAATGTGTTAGTTGAGGTTTTTTCTTCTCCTGAAGTATTCACCTCACTCCCTCTATTATAGTTTGATTGTTTCCCCCTCTCGATTGAAAAGATATTGTTTAAAACCCCTTTTGTACTAGAAAAAGAAAAGAATACTGCTTGTGCCCCTCTGAATTTTGGGATAAGTTTTCTCCCCCTGTTTTAATATATAATTTTAGAGAGTGAATAAGTAGGTGGCGCATTGTTAGTTAAACATTTGCTTGAATTATTTGTTGTTCGGTTGATTTGATTGTATTGGTGTGTGAGTGAGTGTTTGTTTTCAGTGCGAATGAGTACTTCTCTCTGCTTTCTGGCTCTGTATGATTTTCATATGAATTGTTTTTTGCTTGTCCCTATTTTTTTTCTCCCCAGATCGGTGAGCCCCACCGCTTCTCGCTGAGATTGAGCGATTAGTTCAAGAGTGGGAGCAGCTTTGATCGTCCTTCTACAGTTTTTTTTTTTTTAAATCTTTCTCTGTTCTATCGTTTTATTTCAAATAGTCCCCTCTTCCAGAGTTTGTACCGACCTTGCCTCCTTCTACAGGACAGAGTGTGGCAAGTGCGGCGAAAAACTCCCCTAATAAAACAGTTTTGTTAGAAATTAGTTACTGAGTTTGTGTGGACTTTCTTTTGTTTTCTTTTGTTGTTTGACATTTGAAATTTTGCTTTTGTGTTCTAGTTTTGGAACATTTATTTCCGGTCGTTCTTTCTTGTGCTTATTGAGTGAGTGTTCGGAATCAGCTTTTCGTTGAAAGTAAAGGGCTCAATTTTATTCATAAGGATTTTATTCCAGTGGGTTAAAAACATCATTAATTTTTTTTCTTATCTTTTTCCCCATTCCAGTGCTTTGGTGCAATTTCCAATTTTTGTGTTTACTAAGATTAATTCAAAATGGATGCCTCCTTCAAACAATATATGGCCGAAGCGAACGAATTAGGGTTACAAGGTGATGAGGTAATCACCTACATAAACGAGCAGAGGAAGTTCGAGAGAGAAGAGTGTGCGTGTGCGAGAGAAGAACGAAACAAAGAGAGAGAGAAAGAGGAAAGAGACAGACAGAGAGAGAGGGAGGGAAAGACAGGAGAGAGAGAGAGAAAGAGAGGAAAGAGAGGAAAGACAAAGGGAGAGAGAACATGTGTTAAAGCAGAAGCAATTGGATTTGCAGTTTGAAATGATCCGTATCCAAAATGCGGAAGTAGCAGAGGACGTTGAGGAAGTGGAGACAATACGAATTATTCAAAAGTGTTTCAGAGAAAGTCTCCCTATATTCCAAAACTGCCTGTCTTTGATGAGAGCAAAGATGAAATTGATGCTTTTTTGTACCGTTTTGAGACTCATGCTACAACTTGTGGCTGGCCAAAGGATAAATGGATTCTGTACATTGCGTCCCTATTCAAAGGAAGCGCCTTAACTTTGTATCATTCGTTATCCGCTAAGGAATCACTCACGTGGGCAGACCTAAAGTCCGAGTTGTTAAAACGATTCCAGTGCACGGAGGAAGGCTTCAGAGAAAAACTTCGCTCTGTTAGGCCGGAGAAAGGGGAATCCTTCTCCGCATTTCTTATCCGCACTTCTCACTTTTTCGATCGCTGGATCGAACTTTCGAATACTGAACGTGATTTTGATTCTTTACGCGATTTACTGATTCGTGAGCAGATTTTACAAAGCGTCTCCAAAGATCTGGCAGTATTTTTAAAGGAGCATCAAATCAATAATGCTGAAGAAATGTGCCGTATTGCGGACCAGTACAGGACAGCACATCCGGAAAAACAGTTCGCCAAAAGAGAGAAAGATCCCTTATTCGAAACTAATGTGTCAGCCGGATTTTTTTCAGCAGCGTGGCTTTGGCCCGGGAAAAGTTTCAAACATCAACGTGGACAGGCACAGCGTGGTCCATTCCAGAATCTTGGGTGTCAGTACTCTGACAATTATCAGACGGCTTCTGGAACTTTTTACCGTCCTTACAATTCACAGCAACGTGGTGCGCAATTTTCCCGACCGTCTCGTCCGCCTCGCGGTCGTGGATTCTTTCGCGGTCAAGGTTCTCACAGAGGTCAGTTTCAGATGAGTTCTTCGGATTCTCCTTGTTGTTGGCGATGTGGGTGTCGTTTCCATTTTGCCAGTGAGTGTCCATATCAAACTCAGTCGTCATCATCAGCTACTGCCAATGTGTCTGAGGATCAGACTAGTAAAAGACTTGCACACTCCATGGTGTCTCATGTGGAGACAGATGGTCTCATTGTAGAGACAGGTTCAGTCAATGGATTTCAGGCATCTTTGCTTCGAGATACGGGCTGTACTACGGCAGGTGTTCGCAGGTCATTTGTGCGGCCAGAGCAATTCACTGGTGAGACTCAACGTTGTCGTTCTTTTGGAGGTCGCATTGAGGTGTTTCCCTAGCTTTGGTAGATGTTTGCACCCCTTACTTTTCTGGTCGTGTGGAGGCTTGTGTTATTGATGAGCCAGTCACAGATTTCATTCTTGGAAATCTACCAGGGGTCAGTTCTTCCTGCTCAGGGGCAGGAGGCTCTTTCATTCCTTGTTCCGTTAGTACACGTCAGCAGGATAAGACGGAAAAGGCATCGCCAAAACCTTTACGGGTGCCGGATCTATCTTTGCTGCAGGTAGGTCCAAAAGATCTTGCTGCCATTGAGAGACGTGACACAACTTTGTCGCATTTGTACGCGTCTGTACTTCTAGAAGTGCCAACTCCAATGTCAACACCTACGTACATTGTTGACAATGACATACTTTTTCGTCTGTTTCCTAAGGATGGTGACGTCGTCAAACAGATTATTGTCCCCAAGGATTTGTGTGACATTGTGCTACACACTGCGCATGATTCTATCTTTGCGGGTCATTGTGGGGTTAAACGTACACTTCAACGTGTCCTTGCATCTTTCTTTTGGCCTTCCGTTTCACGTACCGTTTCTGACTATTGTCGCTCATGTGACACGTGTCAAAGAACAGTCGCACGAAATCGGGCTCCTTTTGTCCCATTACACAAGATGCCGTTGATCTCAGTTCCTTTCGAGAAAGTCGCCATGGATCTTGTCGGACCATTTGAACCTTCATCTTCTGGCTTCCGTTATGTCCTTACGATTGTGGACACTGCCACACGTTTTCCGGAAGCTATTCCGCTGAAAAGGATCGATACCATTACTGTTGCTGAGGCACTGCTTACGGTATTTTCACGGATGGGTTTGCCTTCTGAGATCCTCACGGATTGTGGTACACAGTTTGTGTCGGATCTGATGCAAGAAATTCATAGACTTCTGTCTATATCATCAGTGACTACTACTCCATACCACCCTCAATCTAATGGGATGGTAGAACGGTTCAATGGCACTCTGAAGACTATGCTTCGGAAGGTTTGCCGTGAACGTCCTTCTGATTGGGACAGGTATATTCCAGCAGTCTTGTTTGCTTACCGTGAGTTGCCCAACGCTACTTTGGGATTTTCGCCGTTTGAGCTGTTGTTCGGACATTCTCCTCGCGGGCCCCTTTCTTTACTTGCTAGCTGTGGACTGGTAGGGAGTCCAGTCCTGATGACAAAAATGTGTACCAGTATGTGTATGACCTACACAATCGCATCTTGGACAGTTGCAAGATAGCGCAACAAACATCTGACAAGAACACCGACAAATACAAAGTGTTTGCAGACAGGAAATCTAAGCCTCGTTCTTTGGCTGTTAAAGACAAGGTGTTAGTTTTGCTAACGGATGAGCACAATAAACTGAGGGATTCATGGAAAGGACAATATGTTGTAAAAGAGAAATGCTCTCCAGTTAACTATGTCATTGACATGGACGGCAAGGATAAAGTTTTCCATATCAACATGCTGCGTTTGTATATGGACAGATGCAATGTCTGCATCAATCTTGATGTCCCGGTGACTGTCGACATCCCTTCTTCAGGATCAGATTTTGAGTTAAGCTCTGTTCTGCCGGTTCATTGTGTAGCCACTGAGTGCCAGGTTACTCACTCCAAAGATATGTCTTTCACTTCATTGTCTGCACCATCCCCTACCATTGCTATTTCTGCGGTAGGTGTTGTTGAAGATGTATCAGACGATGGAGTTGTGTTACTCACCCTTTCTGTGAAAGGTGAGTCATACAAGGATGTTCACATTAATCCTGACCTTTCTGCTTCTCAGAAGCGACAGCTGACTTCTTTATTACAAGACTTCTCGGATGTCCTTACAGACAAACCAGGTGAGGCTGTTAACGTGGATCCTCATGCGATCAACTTGACTTCAGACGCACCAGTGCGGACAAAAGCATATCACCTTCCATTTGCTAAACGTCAGGTTGTGGAGAGAGAGCTAAAGGTCATGCTTGAGTTAGGTGTTATTGAGGCTTCTACTTCACCCTACAGTGCTCCTGTTGTACTGGTAGGAAAGCCGGATGGCTCGGTCAGATTTTGCATTGATTACCGTGCCCTCAACAAAGTCACTGTATTCGACTCTGAGCCCATCCCAGATGTTGAGGAGTTGTTTTGTCAGTTGTCAAAATCAGAGTATTTTGTCAAAATCGATTTGACAAAAGGTTACTGGCAAATTCCTATGGCTGCAAAAGATAGGCATAAAACAGCGTTCCAAACGCCATTTGGTTTGTACCATTGGGTGCGGATGCCTTTTGGGCTCCGAAATGCTCCCGCTACATTTGCCAGGATGATGCGTCGTTTGAGCCTACATGATTTTTCAGCTGCAAGCTTCTTTGATGACATCCTGTTGGCTACGCAGCGATGGGACCAACTGCTTCATTTTCTGCGCCTTCTTTTCTGTCGTCTGCGACAGTTCGGGCTCACTGCTCGCCCATCTAAAATTCATGATGGGTTCCAAGAACTGGAGTTTTTGGGTCATATGATATCAGTGGGACAGATTCGTCCTGAGGCGAAAAAGGTTGACAAGATTTTGTCGGTGACTCGACCCTCTTCCAAGAAACAAGTTAGATCCCTTTTGGGTCTACTTTCCTATTATCGTCGATACGTACCGCATTTCGCTAGTATTACTGCCCCTCTGACTGATCTCACCAAGGGTGAGAAACGCAGACAATTCAGTGGACGGATGACTGTCAAAAGTCTCTAGAGACAGTGCAGAGTGTTTTGAACAGATTCCAGTTCTCCTCCTCCCAAATCTTCTTAAGGATTTTGTCTTGCGCACAGATGCGAGCAGTACTGGCATGGGGGCTTGTCTCATGCAGGAGAGAAAAGGCTTACTCCACCCTGTACAGTATGCCAGTAAAAAGTTCTCTCAACCCCAGCAAAGATACTCCACTATTGAGCGAGAGTGTCTCGCTATTGTATGGGCGTTAGAGAAGTTCTCCAGGTTCTTTCAGGAAAGCAGTTTGTATTACAACTGATCATCGGCCACTCACGTTCTTGAGAGCTTCAAAGACGAAAAATAACCGCCTTCTACGTTGGGCTTTGTCCATCCAGGAGTTTGATTTTAGGGTCGAACCCATTCCTGGTACTGCCAATGTGTTTGCGGACTTGCTGTCTCGGGGATGAGACTTCTGCAAAAAATGACCTGCCCTCAGGGGCATAAATACCACACCATCTTTGTCTTGCGTTCAAGACTGAGGACCTTGGTGACTGACTTTCCCATTTTGTCTGTTTGTAGACCCAGATGGAAACCTGTATCCAACAGGGTTTTGGAGCCTGATTTGGCAAATTATACCCATAGGGTTTAAAACTATTGGGGATTAGGCTCGTTGATATTGACACTAACTGTACATAGTTCATGGGTTAGTTACAAGTTTGGTGTTCAATACACAAAGATTTTAGCATGAACTTGTTCATAGTGTATAGAAATACTGTATATTTACTTATGATAATATTGGCATATAACGATTCGTTCATCCATATGCTTGTATGCAGTATTTTGCATTTTCTTGTTCCTGTGTTGGGGCAAGGGTCTTGGTAATTCTGTTGTTTCATTTCTGGGTTTTTGTGTATAGTGACAATATTCAAGGTCATATGTGCACTTTATGGCTCGTGGTTGAACTTGTGTTCCAAGCTCTTTGCATTGATTCGGACACGGACGTACCTATGCGCTATGTTGTGGATGTTTAGCTATAGAGAATGTTTTTATGCGGGTTCAAGCTCACCCATCTTATTATGCAGGAAAAACCCCCTTTTCACATACAAATCACGTCCATCTCATATCAGTTTTGGCCAAAATCAGAACCCGTTTCACAAACAAAATTAACACCCCAAAACCTCTAAAAATCGACGTAATCGTCAATTTAAAACGGGGGCCTTACGTGCAAGATAAGATTTGGTGATCGTGAACAAACATATTTACATTCTCTCCCTAATGGTTTACAGTACACTCTTTTACTTCCAGCACTATTAATCAATCAGAACAAACAACTAACCTTCCATCTTGATTAGTTATTTTTACATTTATAGAATTTATGTCTAAATTAACTAATTCTTTAAATTGACTGTCTCCATCAAACCTGTATAACTGATAATCGCAAAACCCTACCCTAGTTGACGGCAGTGCTCGCAGAAAAGTAGATGGCTGCCCATCAAACAAATTAGTATTTGTTTTTAACTCTTCTAAATGAACATACAACATTGGGTTAATTAGAAAATCGGATGGTCTACTGCTCACATACTCATAAAGACCGCTTTTTAAGAGCATATGTGTTTTAATATGATACATTTCACCACTGCTATAAAAGCCTAAAATTCGAGCAAGACTTCTAGGAAAAACGTACTCCCTTTTTCTTTAAGTTCTGGAAAATTCATAGTGATTATAAGGTTTGCCTCATTAATTTTTAACTTAATGCCAAATTCTCTAAATACTTCTCTTAAAGAACAAAAGTTGTAGTAGCCATCGGGTATTTTTAAATGTTTTAATAGATTGCCTTGTTCGTCCTTAACATCTACCCAGTTATTCTTAGTTCTTTCAGATATGTTAATCCATTTTACTTTAAAACCAATTTCTTTAAGGGCAATTCTATAATCACCGCGCCTATTGTCAATTGGTACGTTAAGAACACACGCTTGTTTTGTTGGTTATATAGATTTTTACAGTAAATTTATCAACTCAGGAAATTCATAAATTTCCTAAACATTTCAGTAAATTTATAAAGTTACTGTTTCACTCAGGAAATTTACAAATTTCTTAAATAAATTAGGATATTTATAAATTTCCTGAGTTTGGAAGGCATTTTTTAAATGAATTTACTGAAAACTGAAAGTACTTTCAGTAAATTTGTCAAATATACTGCAATACTGATATGTGTTATCTTGAAAAGTGAACCCACTTCACTTACTGCAATACTGATATGTGTTATCTTGAAAAGTGAACCCACTTCACTTACTGCAATACTGATATGCGTTATCTTGAAATCACCGTATTCAGCCTTGTTCGGAAACGAGGCTCCTGTTGGGTTGACAACATCAACATTGCCACATGAAATCCTGAATAATTTAGAGACAGAGGAAGATATTGCAAGACTGGATTTGCCTCAATCTGCCTTCACTTCAGCTGAACCTGCTACCTAATCAGTTGATGCAGCCATCATCACAACTGACTCTGCTACTACGACATCAGCTGAACCTGCTACTTTATTTATCAGCTGACGCGGCCACCATCACAACTGACGCAGCCATCACCACAGCTAACCTCTACTACGACAGCAGCGGAACCTGCTACTTTATCAGCTGACGTGGCCGTCATCACAACTTGAACTAACTCTGCTACTACGACAGCAGCGGAACCTGCTACTTTATCAGCTGACGTGGCCGTCATCACAACTTGAACTCACTATGCTACTACGACAGCAGCGGAACCTGCTACTTTACAGCTGACGTGGCCGTCATCACAACTTGAACTCACTCTGCTACTACGACAGCAGCGGAACCTGCTACTTTATCAGCTGACGTGGCCATCATCATAACTGGCTCTGCTTCTACGACATCAGCTGAACCTGCTACTTTATCAGCTGACGTGGCCATCATCATAACTGATGCAGCAATCACCACAGCTACCTCTGCTACAACAGCGGAGCCTGCTACCCCTGACATAGCATTGCAGTTAACTGACCGCTGTGAAAGAGTTAAACATGCTCGAAAAAGGACTTTCACTGGTCAACTGTGTCAAGCAGAACGAATGGTAAAAAGAAGCAGGGTGGATTTCAAATGTGGAGAAGTAGACGACAATGTGACTGTGCCAGTGCCCATGGTCAATCGTGGCAGAGGCGATGCCAGAAACATTTTAGGTGTTATTGTAAACAGGGACTTCAAAACTGACATTTATACCATTGCAATGAAGGCCGGCGTTTTGAGGGGAGGGTATTCACGAAACCAGTTTGATCTATGCCCTCAAAGACTGCTTTCGATGACTGATGTTAATCTTGAAAAACAGGTATCTCTGCGATCAGCTGTTGTTGCAGAATCAGCATCAGGGGGTCAAGGCTACACTAAGTGCAACTGTGGGGGTGGAGCGAGAAAGTGCCAAACAAACAAGTGCAAATGCTTCAAAGCAAAACTCATGTGTAATTCTCGATGTCTGTGGTGTGCAAGGTTTCAGTAAATTTATAAATTTCCTGGCCTTTAAAATCAGGAAATTTATAAATTTCCTAGACTTCTTAGGAAATTTGTAAATTTCCTGAGTGAAACAGTAACTTTATAAATCTACTGAAATCTTTGGGAAATTTATAAACTTCCTGATTTGATAAATTTACTGTAACATATAGATGCACATCTTTTTCATAACTATTTTAAAAACTATTTAAAAAATGAAACCTTTTAAATATAACGAAGGTGCCACTTACAATGTAGGAGCGTTTTATAACCCCAAATCTTTGGACTTCAGTTTACTAACCATTGCAGTAGACGAATCATATGGCTTCCAAGTCAGACTTGCAAACCCGCTAACTAGATATTTAAATCCGCCAATAAATAATGATAGAGTACCATCAGCATGGTCATCCCGCCCTATGATGTTTTACCATAATCAGCTAAATTTTGCCATTTTACTGCGCAACCACAGGCTGCGGTGTTTCATATGCAAACCATTTAAACCACCCTAGTCTTTTAGTAAGGTCAGTATATAACTTTTATGTTTATTATCAGTACAGACGAAAACTAACTGAACTACAAGTGCCCCTCCCCAGCGACAGCGCGTTTAATCCCATTAAAAGCCCAATGGACAATAATGCATGTGAAAGAATCTGCAACGAATTTAACATTAATCCTTCAACTGATTTTAGACAAAAGTTAGACCGCAATCATGGGTTAGCGACATTGTATTTGTGGGGTGTAAAAAGAGAATATACTTATGAATACTGGCCCGGTCACCCTCTTTTCAACCAGACAAAACAAGTTCGATTAGGGTCAATTGAACAAAAACATCCTATTGCTTGGGCAACATTTATCTTAGATGAAAGTAAAGGCCTAACAATGCTAGGAGTGCAAAGACTTAATGACTCCATACGGACGTACGTTTGGTGTCTATTAGGAGCACAAGCACAGACCAAGTCTAGCATCGTGGATCAGTCTACAGGCTTTGATGCCAGAAAACAATTTCTAGCTAATTTAGAAGATGCTATTAACTCTGCTGTTGATTTGCCTGCCAGCATACAAAGGTATCAAGACGTTCTTGCACATGCTAGGTCAAAGGTTGACTTTGTTGTAGGCCATGGATTATGACATGCTACCCTCTGACCTTAGACTACAGATTGGCATGATACAGAATTATAACAATGAAATCCTCATAGCTGGAGATGGCCAAAACTTAGGACACAATCAAAGCTTAAACACAAGGCCTGCTCCATCCATTTAAAAAAAAAGTACCTAGCCCTGAAGAAAGCGATTCAGTTATAAGCGCTCCACAGCCAGAAAGCAGCCCAGAAAGCACTCCGCCTGATAATCTACCTCGCACTGACAGTCGTACTAGCGAAAAGACAGCCCTCGTTGTTTTTTTAACTTTTACTGGATTAGCTATACTTTATTTCACTAAAATTAATCCAGCAGCTAGCACTCCTAACGTCCACAGATGGTCGGCCATATACCCAGCTACCTTACCTATAGTAGACAAAACGCAACTAACAACACTGCCTATTATGCCAGGCAGAGCATCAAGCGCTTTGGCTGCTAACTTCTTTAATAAGTTTGCTAGATGATGCAATTTTTTTCTAATCCAACTTTTACCAGGCTGAGGTGTTAGAGGCGTTACTGGCTCTGTTGGTGCACTGCCAGTTAAAGCATAAACGAGTGTAGAGATAGCAAACCCAACAGCTGTTAATATGCTAACTATTGTAATCCCTTGTTCTCTGAACAGAGTCCTTATTCTTTCAGCTAGCGTAGTGTTTTCATAAAGTATTCTGTTTACAGTTTCTCTTATTCTGCTTGTTTGTGAAGCTAGCTGCGCTCTGTTAGTAGACAGCACTTCTAACCTGGCCGCCCTTTGTAGCATTAAATCTTGTATTTTCTGCTGTATTCTAGCCTTTTCTTCTCGCCCTAAATTGTTTTCGTCTGCATCAGCCAGTTTCTTTTTTTTCTTCTTCTATCTCTCCATCCAACTCACCAAGTTTTGCTAAATTGTTTGTTAGTTCACCCTTATTGTCCGTAAAAGCCTCATTAAGTCCCATGATTTCACGCATAGGTAATGGGGAATCTTCAATTGTTTTTAACTGCGTCTCCCCATTAAAACTTGTTTCAATTCTGCTATTAGTTCATCTGCTGTTCGATTTAATTCTTGAAGAGGTATGTTTTGTATTTTAGATTGTGTTGGCAACTCTTGCCCAAGTTCTGTAAACGACTAACGGCTTCGGCTCTAAGCTCTAAAAGGTTTAATTGTTCTGCCTTAGCAATAGGGAGTTTTCGCCTTGTTGTGCTTAGTTTCAAAAACTTGTTTGGGTTTGCATTGAAGTAGCTTTTACACGGTCTCCTGCACCAGTTCTTGTATACAATTGCCCACCATCTTCCTCAAAATCGTTAGGATCAAGCACGCCTGGTAGCTCTCGTCCTAAGCTTTTATAGAATAATTGAATTCTTTCTCGCAACAGTTCTTGACGGTGTCTAGGGAGTAAAGAACCCGCTCCTTCAAGCTCTTCTTGCAATGAGGGGCCTAGTTCTTCATCTTCTTCTTCAATAGGATCAATCGGGTCAAAATCTACATCCATATTTTTTTTATTTATATTCTTTTTGTTTTATAAAATGAACTCATACGGTTGTGAACTCGATCCATGCAGAAAAGAGAAGGAACCCATGGCGTAAAAGGTATAAGGCAGACTGTAATTAGTGTAAATACTCCATCAACAGTTCAGCCTGGACAAGCTTTAACAGTCAAGTTCCCTGATCTTGGCGCTGACGATGTTATAATGCCAGGCACTGCTAAACTATCATTCAAAATAGATATAAATCGACAGATCCTAATGCTACTGTTGTTGCTAATTTGGGCAGGGCCATCGTTAATTGTATAGCAATTAAACTGGAGGGCGTAGAAGCCTTTGTACTAAGAGAGGCACAATTTTTGCCCTCTATTCTGATCTATGGCTGCCTAAAAAGAAAGAAAAGAGAAAGTTTATCAGGAATACAAGGTTCAACGGCCCCAAGCACAGGCTTAAAGCAGGAAATGCAAAGAATGATGTTAAAGATGAGGCAGTAGCAGAAGCATTTGGCAACAGATTCTGCATCCCTCTAGATTTTGAGCTGTTAAAGACGCATATGCCATATTACCACGGCGCACTAAAGAAAAACTTACTTATGATCTGACATTTAATCCTAGCGGTCCTGTTGTTCTGTCTGAAGACCCTGAAGCTAAATACACAGTCAGCGACATTTCTCTTGAGTTTGATGTTGTTACTTACCCTGGACTGGCCAGAACAATCTTAACCCAGTATAAAAGTAAAACGGTTATTTATTATGAAATGGTTATACACTACCATTACAGAAAATAGAAACAAGCGAGACACTCTTTGGAACATACATCTAATCAGTCTCTGAAGGCTTTAAAGGAATTTTGTTCTTATTTACTGAAGAAACAACTCCTTTTCAGAGAGAATTAGGAGCGTTTTATAATCCAAAAATTGAGAAGCTTGACTGTGTAATAAATGGCAAGTCTGATCAGTTGTATTCGGGTCGCAGACTTTTACCTCACCAACACTTTGATGAAATAAGAAAGTTGTTCGCTGGAGGTAGGCAAAGAGATCCTGCAGTTGATCGTGTATGTAAAAAACTTCGCCTTTATGATGTAAGACTCGAAGACTACTTAATAACCAAATATGGGCTGTGGCTGGATTTTAGATCCACATTTGACAACAGATTGTTTGGAAGTGGAGAAAGGGTAGGGCAGGATGGCATAAAAATAATATATTCGCAGAAAGCAGACAGAAACGCCCAATACAAATGCATGTTTTTTATGGTTTGTGATGCTCAGCTAAACATTGAAGAAAACAGGTTAAAAGACGTGGCTTATTAAAATGTAGAAGAAATATTCTAATAAAAACAGATGGATAGCTTGAAGTTTCTTCCTAATGATCCGCACTGTTCTCTTATCTACGGGATTACTGGGTGTGGGAAAACTGTCTTCGTACTTGATTTGTTACAAACAATATACAGGTTTCATTACGAACACATTGTTATATTCTGCACAACCATTAAGCACAACAAGTCTTACAAAGAAAGGAAGTTTATTTGGACAGACGAGAATATATTTCTAGTTGATCCTAGCGACAAACTGAGCGACTGTTTAGAACATTACTATAGACTATTTGAGGGAACTGAAACACTGTTTATTATTGATGACTGTTCAGCTGAACGAGACATGGTTAAAAAAAGAAAAGCTTTGTCAAAGCTGGCCTTTAGTGGCCGCCACGCCTTAGTTTCTGTGTGGCTCTTAACTCAAAAATACAATGCTGTCTTAAAAGACTTTAGATCGCAGTTAAAATCAGTTGTATTATTTTACACTAAGGATAAAGATAGTTTTGAAGAATGTTTAAGTGAAAATTATATAATAAGAGACAAATATGAGCTAAAAAAATAAAAGAGCAGTTAGAAAAATCTAAGCACGCTAAGCTATGCTTACGGACTGACCCCCCCCCCCCCCCCCCCCCCAGTTCAATACGTTTGTTTATTATAAATTGTTTATTATTGATTGATTATAACAATTTGTTTATTGTAATTTTAATATATTAAAAAGAATGTCTCGGGGACCAGCAGAATTAAAAGCGCAGCTAGCTCCTAAATGCACTTCAGTAGTGCTAAAAGACCTAGCAGACACAACTGAGTTTGATCTTATAGGAGTGCCAGGAAATGTTTATGGATTTGAGTATACAGATGATGGGGTTTACAAACGAGCAGAAATTGAAGACAAAAAAACGACAGCAATATCCTACCCTAGAAGAGATAAGAAATTTAAGGGTAAACGATTTTTTGGCAAACATGAATACAAACTTCATAAAAGAGAGAATGCTTGGGCGTTGCTTCCTGAAATTCTTGGAATTTAAAGTTTGAACTACGAAGCCCTAATGTGTACTTTGATAAGAAAAACAATTTTAGAAAGGCTTTCAATGCAGGCCCCTTTCTTGTTAGCCTGGTTCCAGGAACACAACAGAAAAAACAGATTGAAATAACTAGGCAGGGTTCTGAATATATGCTACAGAGAAAGAAGTCCTTAGCTGAAGTGGGGGATGACACCGTTGGCTTAGAATTTACCCCAACGCTACAGTCACTACCTAGGCAAATGACGATGATTTTTCGCTAATTTATTACTCCTAGGGAGGGTGATACTAGTTTGCCAGAACATACGTTAATCAGAGGTATACAAATAAAGGCTGAAAACTTGGATGCCCCTCTTAAGCTCAGTATTGCAATTACTAAAAACGGAGATGAAATAAACACCCTTATATCATCTGACAAGGTCACTATAATGGTTGACAAAGACAAACTAACAGTACTCGACTTTATTTTCATTAAGTATGTTGATTTCATTGCGTTTTACTCTGTTAATGAAGTGCTGCCAGAAGGATTAATAAAAAGATATGTATAAGATTAATTTAAAAAATAATCTTATTTAAAAAATGGAGGTTCAACAGTTTAGGTTAAAGCAAATAACTGAACTTCAAAAGGAAATAGAAAGCGACTTGGAAAAGTATAGTGTTACTAGAAAGAATTATGCTAAAGCTTTAAATGCTCTTTCTTATGAAATTACTGGCTCATCGGCTGCGCCAGCCTCTTTAGCATAGGGGGCTTGGTTAGGTTTAGGCGCTGTGTCTATGGTTGTAAGTGCTGTTTTTTAAAAAAATTAACTCCTAATTACAAAAGCACACTGCCCTTGTGCCTAGCACAGAAAAACTTGTTCATTAAAGAAAAGAATAGCAAATCATTACAGGTTTGAAAACCATTACGGACGAAGAATTTCAGCTTATGGTGATGGTGAGGATTATAGACGGCAAAAAATGAACTTCAAAAGGAGTGGAGAAAGACTTTTACTTCACGACAGGTAGACATGATGCAATTAAAAAAACATTGAAAAACACACACGTGATCAGTTAAACCCAAAATAGACAAAAAAAATAAAGTTTAACAAACATGGTTTACAGACTTAATTGCCCTAAGACAATTAAACACCGGCAGGACTGAATGACTGGCCTTCACGTCTTTCCCCGGCTCGGTTAATATTGATTGCAACCCCCCACGACCTCTGATTCATTGCCCACCAGCCTACGCCTAGGCCGATATTGATCGCAGGCCCAGAGCCGTCGTCTGCTCTTCGGTCATGCGCACTGAAAAAAGTTGTCACGCTTCTTCCTGTAAAATATTTTCTCACAAGTGATTTAAAATGGAAGAAAAAACCGTTTCTAAAATTTAGTTAGCCGGAAGAAGCGTGAAAACTTTTTCAGTGCGCATGTGCTCCTCTTACATGATGAATCGAAAAAAACATTTGTGAGTGCACTGTGCTAACCTCATAACATGATGGAATCGAAAAACATTTGTGAGTACGCATATGTAATATAAATTAGGATAATGAAATCGAGTTTGCTAGAATCTAGACATGGACAAACCTCCTAGCGATCTTACAAAAAAAGTAAGAGCAACGAGGCACAGATAGACCAGGTTACTCAAGAAATATTTCGTTACAAAATTTGCAATGGTTCTGATTCTCAATTCACAGTCCAGTGAAGGGCTTAGCGCCAGTGTTATGGAGTCAATATTCTCCGAGAAGTCAGTGGGAAAGTTATTGATTTTTCCCCTGTGGCGCCAGCATGTGTGTGTGTGTGTGTGTGTGTTGTGTGTGTGTGTGTGTGTGTGTGTGTGTGTGTGTGTGTGTGTGTGGGGTGTGTGTGTGGTGTGTGTGTGTGTGTGTGTGCGCTATAAGTGTTGTTATTGATATGTGGGGGTGATGAAGTTAACAAAAAAATGAATGTTTTGCAGATTCAATTTTATTATTTAAATTTTTAGGTTTAAAAATGAAGCCCGAAACAGTGAATCTGATTTAAAAGAATGATTGATGATTTTAATGAAAATGTAATGAGCTATTTGACGGACAATGAAAGCGTTAAACATTAAATTTGTAAATTGATTTGAGAATGATGTAAATATAATAAAAAATATAGCGAACTATTTAACGAAGCAATCAAAGTGTTGACATTGACTGTATGTGTTTCAGAAAAAGCTAAATATTGGCGGGTGTTTTTTTAAGGGTTTAAAGGGTTTGAAGTGTTGCAAACGCTGGGTGAAGATATAAAAAGCGCGTTTTTACTTACTTTTATATAACATTTATTTTTTAATTTACGTAATATTTGAGTTAAAAAAAATGAGCCTCACAAAACGCGTTGAGTTTGAAAAACGCCAGCCGCGCACGGGGAAATGGGTAGTGACAAAAAATTAAGCAATAAGTTTAGTGAAGTAGACATGGATCATTAAACCCACAAAGTTCATGAAAAGCGTGAAATGCTATCTCTAAAATCCCGAGTTTTTCAGATGGAGCCGCCAGTAAATTGTGCTGTTGGCTGTTTTATTGATTTTTATAACCCTGATGATGGTAGCATGGGTTTGGTTTAACTAAAAGAAAAATTTATTAGCTATCACGACTTTAATTCTGACTGGGCTGATTACATGCTTACACAGTTTAACCATGCAAGTGAAGAAGCAAAATTGCGCGGTTCTGGCTGGTCTGAAGGAACGGTCCTTGAAATCAGATTAAAGGGACAAACAAAGTTTTTCCTATAGTCGGCAATTCTCACCTCCTCTCCAAAAGAGTAGTTTTTAAAAAACGAGCGTCTTAAACATAAAAAACCCTGACAACATGTGTTTTATGTGGTGCGTTTTAGCGCATTTACACCTGTTATAAAGAACGCAGAAAGAGTATCTAATTATGAACAATATCAGCAAGAGCTAAACTTTAATAACATAACCTTCCAGTGAGTATAAACAGTATATCTCAGTTTGAAGAACAAACAAGCCATCACCGAAAAACGTATTACATGGTCTGTAGAAGCCGATCTAGTGCCTCTAAGGGTTTCTCCCAATGCTCCCACTTTAGGCGAACCACTTGACAAGCATGTAGATTGATACTGTTTAAAGATAGTACAAAGAGTCATTATGTATTAATCAGTTAATAAAACAATAAGCAGACTGTTAGAATATACATCAAACCCATAAATCTAAACAAGGGCTTTGTAGAAGGTGTTTGGTTAGAACCCCAACTTAAAGCAGCTGCCAGTCAAGAAACATTGTAAAAGTTTGTAGACTGTTGAAACCGAATCCCCCCACCTAAACCGGGTCTACAGTTTAGTTTTTAAAAATTTACACAAAATGCAAATGACCCCATACGTGGTTTATGCGTTTATGCGTTTATTGTTGTTAGGTCAGATGGGACACACACACACCAGAGATTTATAGAGGTCCACGCAGCTAGTAGATTTTTAGAGCAGATGAAACAAATTTCGCAATCAGTTATCCATTGACTGAACCTTTCAGACATTGTTAAAACTCCTGAAGACCAAGAACGCTATGACTCATCTACAAACGCTGGTGTGGGGCTTAGAGCTAACACCAAACAGTAAAGACATGACAGTGAGAGACCACGATCACATTAGCGGAAAATTCAGAGGAGCGGCGCATAACAATTGTAATTTTCAACTTAAGGTCGACCCAAAAAATGGAAACTGCCTATCTTCTTTCATAACTTACGAGGCTACGATTCTCATTTCATCATGCAAGCAGTGACTTCTGAATATGAGGGTTACCTGCATTGCGAAATTTTCAGAAAGTAACATGACTTTTACTCTTGATTGTTATTCCTTTTACTAGCCCAACACTGATGGCAAGTTTAGATAAATTAGCAGGATCTCTACAAGACTTTCCAATCACTAAACAAATATGTTGATCCATCTTTTAGGCGTAAGGTGTTTATCCTTATGAATACATGAACTCGTGGGACAGGTTTGACGAAGACCCCATTTCCCTCCTAAAGGCGCTTTCTTTTCAAGTCTTAGACGCAAAGACATAACTGATGCTGACTATGAATACGCTCAGTAAAAGCCTGGACAGAATTACCACTGTCCGAACAAGGGAAAACTATCACGATAAATACTTGAGGCGGGACGTGTTGTTTATTGGCAGACGTTTTCAGAATTACAGATCTACTGCATAAAACCCATTACTGTCTAGACTCATCACATTACATCTCTGCCCCAGGCCTTTTTTGGGATGCTTTCGTAAAGTTACAAACATAAAGATTGACTTAATTTTGATCTACCCCACTTCGGAATGATTGAAGCGGGCTGGGGGGGTTATTAGCTTTGGCCTAAATCCTTACTGCAAAGCCAACAACAAATATTTAGATGATTATGACCCAACTAAGCCATCCAACTATTAATGTACTTAGACGTAACATCTGTATGGGTGGGCCATGGCCCAACCCGCTCCCACTGAGAAACTTTAAATGAAAAAGGACCTCATGATGTCAATACTGTGTTAGGTGTGTTGTCGCAGCTTCCGCTGATAATCCAGCAGGACTAATCTTAGAAGTAGACTTTAGAATATCCTAAAGAATTACACGATCTCCACAACGTTTACCCCCTAGCTGCAGAAAGATTAAAGATGGTCTTATTGAACCGCCTAAACTTGTTCCCAATCTTGGGCATAAAACTAAATATGTGTGCCATTACAGACTCCTACAGTTTTACTTAAGACACGGGTTGAAACTGACAGCTTTTCACAGAATTTTTATATGCGACCTAGAGCCCTTTTTTGAGACCATACATAAAGAAGAATACTGATCTTAGAAACCCAAGCCACGGGACGCTTCAGAAAAGACTTCTTTAAACTGATGAACAACAGCTGTTTTGGCAAAACTATGGAAATCCACAAAAAAACGTAAAGATGTGAAATTAGTTACAAAAAAAAACCAAGCAATTAAATTTGCCTCTAAACCTAACTATCAAGACTTTAGAAGTTTTTAACGACAGTTGGTTGCCATCAGATGAAGAAAAAGGATGTTAAGTTGGACAAGCCAGTGTTTTCGGCTTTACCGCATTAGAGTTGTCGAAGTTATTGATGTTAGAATTTCTGTACGACTACTTTAAACCACTGTCCCCAGAAGCAAGAGTTCTTTACACAGACACTGTAGTTTATTCTAGACGTTCCACAAAAGACTTTTACAAAGACTTAGAAACAAAAAGTAGCAAAAGGAGTTGATGGATGGTACGACACATGCGACAAACCTAAAGACAGCCCTTTACATTCAACTGAAAAACAAGAAGTGATTGGAAAGATTGAAGGATGAACTTAAGGGGACAGTTTTTAAAGAATATTGTTGGTTTGCGGTCAAAGTGTATAGCGTTGCCAGCCAGACCTTCTGTATAAAGAGGCTAAGGGTATAGTAAAGAAGTGTCAAAAAAATATAACTCACGACAACTACAAGCAAGCTCTCTTTGAAAACAAAGTTTTTATCACACAAATGTTAATCTGCGCTCAAACCCCCATCAAGTAAACACAACTGCTGTTAATAAGAAATCATTAGCCTCTAACAATAACAAGAGAACTTCTCAATCCTGATTTTTCATATTTGCTGTAGGCATTGGAGAACTTTAAAGATTAACTTGACTGACTTGGCCTGTATTTAAATTTAAAAACTTAACTGTACTTATTTAAGAACCTAACTACTTAAAACAAAAACCCTATTTTTTTTTTACTTTACTTGTAATTTACTTGCACTTAACTTAAAAAGCACTTTCTATAACTAACTTCACTTTTATTATCTAGTTCTTAACTTGTACTTTATCTATTCTTAAAAACTATTCCATAGAAAATGGTCTACAACAGGAGGTTGCACTTTTTTGCAGAAGCTGGCTCCTCTTCTTTTACTGGGGGGTTTGTGACTTTGTTGTAGGTATGGCGTTAAGTATTGTATGCTAAAAACCCCCAACAACAGCAGCAGCACCAACATAATAACATCTTATTGTTTGATTGTGTTGTTGTTGTTAATTTTGTTGTTGTTTTAATTGGGTTGTTGGCGGTTTATGTTGCATTACTATCTAACAATTTTTGTTTTGTTGATTGGTTTGCTTTTCTCAGCTGTTCCCTTCAGCTAGTTTACGCCCGGCCTCAACACGTCCAGGATTTTTAGGCTTAGTAACATTACTCACCTGTGGTACATTCACTTGTGGTACATTCGCTCCTGCGGTGGGTCCTGCGGACTGTTCCTGCAGTGTCTTCTTCTCCTGATCGCTCTTTTTTTTTTATTGCGATTAAATTAATATGATCAAAATTAATATGATTAAAAGTAAATTAAAACCCATTTATGAATGGGTTAACATCGTCCCCAAAACTGTAAAAACATGTCACATGCAAGAGTTTCTAGTGGGCTTGTTTAAAACCGGATCTTGTGATAAGTCATATTTTAAATCTTCTTCTGAATCAACTGACGCCATCTTATTACTATTAGCATATAAACTAATCATTGTCTGACCCACCGATCTAACCATTTTTGACCCTAGCTGTGCTTCGTACCCAGCGTATTACTTTTCAACGTCTGATGTAGGACAGTTTTTGATCTGTTCAATATTAGTCAACCCTAAAACTGTCTAGTTTTTCCACACAGCCAAGAGTAATCTTCTTAAAGGCAGTGGTCTGTTGAGTGCCTACGAGTGTCTGCATGCTCCTCACACTTTTAAAGTCGTCACCAATCCATTTTAAAAACAATAAAAAATAAAATATACTTAAAACCATGAGTTACGCTGGTTAATTTTGCGCGCCCATCGTTGGCGTATAGTTTATTCACCCCTTTCAAAATGTTTGTTAGGAATTTTAAAACGCCAACATGGAAGATAGAAGATTCCCAAAACTATTGCAACCTTATTTTTAGCTTATAACAACCCAAAGATTATCTGATTAAAAAGACATAGACGTCCTTTCGTTATTATGTTATTTTTAATTATTTTTTTAGTAAAAAAGATGAGGAAAAAAAGATTTTCAATACGATTTACCACTGCTGTAATTGCGGCCTTAGTATAGGCTATGTGTTAGCAAAAACATGTTTAAAATGAAGCCGGTGGATCTAGGAAGGTTAGAAATTGAGGACGTTGTTAAAGGTTTATTTGTAATTACTGCAGGGATTCTCAAAACTTTCTGTTCACAGGGGATATCCAGAAAATATTAGTTCATAAAGATTATCTGAAAATATTTTTTAAAAGATGTCGGAGTATTAGATGGAGTAGGAGGAGCTATTGGGCCTTCTCTGGAAGCAAATTTTATGTTAGTAAATTGCGGTTGATTTAAGAAAGAGCAAAACATAACAGGCAAGGAGATTTAGCAAGGCAAGAGATGCTACGGAAAAACCGAATTTCTCACTTAGACTTTATTAATAAAAAGGTTAAGGGAACAGGGGCATGCAGAGACACATTTAAGACATTGTAGGCAAAAGATTTAGTAATACTTGTGACAGGAAAGAAGTTTTAAGAACACCACCCCAGAATGTCTGATTTTATGAACATCAGAAGAACAAAATAGCAGAAATTGGTTTTTGGGTGCTATGGGAGCAATCTATAATTTTTGCCAAAAAATCTAAAAACAATTTAAAAAAGTCCACTTATGGACAATACGAAGAAAAAATATTATTCTCTAAGGGTATGGAAAGGAAAGTCTGCTATTGAAAACTGAGTAAAGCTGCTAAGGTCTGAATCAGATGCGAAAGACTGGTTCAAAACAGGCAATTTGGCAAAATTACTGCCCGCCCCAAAAGAATATTTAAGGCCCCGTTTGTTAACTCAGTTCCAAATGACACCCACCAGATGGACTTGCTGCATCTTCGCTATAAAATAAGAAGAAAAAAGTTAAGTATGTCTGCAGTTGTTGACATGCTTCAAGATACAAAGACGCTGAATTACAGATAAAAGCTCAACTGCGTGATGTGCTTACAACAAAATTTCATGCGATCATTAAAGTTTTCAAGGAATCAAGTTGATGATGGAAAAGAGTTTAAAGGGTTTGTAAACCGCTGTTTTTAAAACTCATGTTACAGTTAGGAAGGGATCCCAGGCAACCATCGATCCCCCAAACCCTAGTAAAAACTTTAATAAGAATCTACTGAACGCCTGTTACCTTCAATATCACAGAAATTTAGATAAAAGAACGCAAACAAATGGGTTAGGGGATTGCCAGCAGTCTTACGCGCATGAACAATGAAGAATTTAAAGCACAGCTTAAAACAGTAACGCAACAATTTAAAAAAAAGCAATCTGAAGTGCGCAGGGGACTCAAAAATTCTTGTCGTTTGGACAAAAAGTAAGATACTTGTATGCTCTGGAGAGGCAGAAAGTTTATGTTAGAATTCGAGCACAGACCCATTGCAGCGTAGAGTATATTTAAGTTGGGGAAAAAATCATGGAAAACAACCCTCCCGTATATTATTTAAGAGAGATTCTCTCTTCTAAAAAGCCTCCCCTAAAAAGATGCTTTTTGTTCGTGAAGGGGCTGGAAGTTGTCCCGCCAAACAGTGAGTTAACAAAAAATAGTAATTTGCTAAAAAATTTTTTTTGTGTTAAACTTAATTTTTAGTCCTGTTTAGAATATTTCCTTATATGCGGGTTTCACGATCACCAAATCTTATCTTGCAGTAAGGCCCCCGTTTTAAATTGCGATTACGTCGATTTTTAGAGGTTTTGGGGTGATAATTTTGTTTGTGAAAACAGGTTCTGATTTTGGCCAAAACTGTATGAGTGGACGTGATTTGTATGTGAAAAGGGGGGGGGGGGGGGTCGTGCATAATAAGAGGGTGAGCTTGAACCCGAAAAAAAACATTCTCTGCTATGCATGTTCAGCTTTATGTTTCAGAGGATTGCTTTCACATTTGATTTATATCTGATTGCTGTGATTTGCCCCTATGTTTGGAAGAATTTCCCTTTGGGTATTTCTTGCCCTGGGGGGAGGGGGGTGTCATGACCCCGGTGTAGGCCATGGTTTGGTTATTGTAATGTTTTTTGTTGTTGTGATTGTTTGCCTATAAAGATGAAATTTAAAAAGGCCATTTTTAGAGTTTTGGGTAGACAGTGAGTGGGATTCACTGAAAGTGGAATACGGTCCTGGGTGTAGGAAACCAAGAGAGTGAAACTCAGGGGTGTTCACCTGCTGAGGCGACTGGATTAGAAATCGTCATTCATTGCTGACCTGGTCGGCTGTCGGAGAGAAGCAGCAAATGTTTGTAATTTTTAACTAGCCTTTCCTAGAAGGGGTTAAGCCCCAAATGAAATATGTGGTACGGTATTAGAGAATGTAAATATCTATGTTCATGACCACCCATTTATTTTTCACGAAAACCCCCTTTTCACATACACATCACGTCCATCTCATATCAGTTTTGGCCAAAATTAACACCTGTTTCACAAACAAAAATTAACACCTCAAAACCTCTAAAAATCGACCAATCAGTACATTAAAACGGGGGGCTTACGTGCTAGATAAGATAGGGTGATCGTGAACATAGATATTTACATTCTCTCCAGGAACATAAAAAAAACTAAACATTTATATGGTTGGCAGGCCGTTTTATTCACGGCCCACCGCCAGACTGTTCCAATCAATATTGATGCGAAAAAAAGTTTTCTGCTTGGTCGCTGCACAGGAACTCGTGTCTCACGCATGCACGTTCAACCAATCGACAGGGGGGGTATGAATCATTTCTGCCGGGGAAGGTCAGATTTTCATTATCCCAAAAACGTTCTAACATGTCTCCCGCGTGTAAGCTCTTATCAAATCAAGTGTGGGCTTAATCACGTGACATTTTTGTTGTTAGCAAAACCCGTAATTTTAAAGTCTCTCCAATTCACAATTGGAGGGTTGTGCTGTGCAGGGCGTGCGGGGAGAATGATTTTACCAGAAAAATTTATGTCTCAAGGAAAAGCATTTCTTCAGAATTAGAGAGAGAACTTTTGGATCGCAAGTTGCTCAACCAAAATCTATTAGATTTCTCAACAAAAGCCATCAACTTTAATCTACTGACATGGATCAAGCCCTTTTACTTTTCAACAAGCTCAAAATCTCCCCTTACCACCCCAACACCAACAGAATTGTGGACTGAAGAAGAAATGTTTATTTTTCGGGGGAATCAATACTACTTTCAAAAAATGATGAAATAATTGAAAAAAGCAAAAACAGAAGGACCACAAAATTGCCAAAGAAGCCTAAAACAAACACTTCAAATCTGTTTAAAGAAAAGGAAGGCAAAAAGACAAGCAGGAAAGAGTTAAACACAGTTGAGCTGCATAACTATCTTTGGTCAAGTCAGGCTGACGTTCAATCAGCTATTCGAGAGAAACATTTTCTGAAGATTTTTTTTCAAACACAACAGATGAATGAAGTTGTGGACAGGCTGTGAAAGGGTGGTGAGAAATCTGAAAAAAGCAGATGCTCAAACAAACATGATCTACGTTCAGTTTGGGAATTTCTTGAATCTTTGCAAAAAAAATGGGATGAAGAGGTAAAAAAAAGCTGGAATAATAAAAGAAACTTGGGGTCAGTGGCTCAAAGAGAAATGCGGATATTCTGATGATCATGCAAGCAAATTGCGCGCTGTTTCAAAAGTGCTTTTTGGGTATCCTCAGTTTTACACTGTTGGTCCCCTTCAGTTTTATTTTCGGAAATTTAAAACAAATTCACGCCATGCTGCAAGTCCTGAATTTGGAGAATATTGGAAACAACCTCTCAGTCTACCTCCGACAACTGCCCTGCAAGACTCTCAGTGAAAGCCACAAACGCATGATGTGGGTCTAAAAATAGTAACGGTTATGCATAACCGCCAACTGGCTTGAGCTGTGCCTACGCTCCGCTTCACTTACAAAGGCTGCCTTTTCAGGCGGCACCCGATAGAACTTTGAAAGAGATCCTGTGATCAATATTTCAGGACTCTAATAAGTGCTTTTGGTGGCTGTCTCGAATTTACGTCGTTCAAGTGTGAACCACAAAAAAGGCCCTTTCACTTTCCTCCCCAAGCACCGTCCTATCTATTGTGTGTGTGTTTGTTTGTTTGTTGTTTGTGTGTGTGTGTGTAAAAGAGAGAGAGCGAGAGAGAGAGACAGAGACAGAGAGAGATGTGGGAGTGAATGAGGGAGAGAGAAACTGATTAATTATTTTTTTTTAAATTTTCGTTTATATTCTTGGTTTAAAAAATGAAGGACGAAGTAGCTACAGAGCTTATTAATATACTTTACGAGTTGGATTGGGAGAGAGGGGGCGATAATGATCAGTTTAAAGAGTAGGTTTGAAGAATTAATTACTGATCTTTTAGAGCGTATAAATATACGAGAAAGGTGCAGCAGGCTATCAGTAAAATACCAGATTCTTGGTCCCCAAACCCGTTATAAAGTTGTTTGCTATATTAGTTGATAATATGGCTCCTGAAGATGTTAATCTGACTGTTTCTACCCGCCCTGAAGGAGTAGCTATTCGCTTTAATTAAGATCAGGTTTTACGATTAGAAAAGACTATGAATAATAGCGGAATTTTCAATTATTTTTTTATTTATTTTAGATTAAAAAATGGCTGTCGAACTCAGTGAATCTGATTTAAAGAATTGTAATGAACTATTTGACGAAACAATGAAAGTATTAAACATTGATTTTAGTGAATTTGGGTTTGAGAATGATGTAAACAATATAATAAAAGATCATAGTGAACTATTTAATGAAGCAATTAAAGCGATGAACATTGACTGTAGTGATTCAGAAAAAGCTAAACTATTGGCGGGTGTTATTGTAAGGTTAACGTGTCTTGAAGTGTTTGCAACGCTTGGTCGAAGAATAAAAGCTTGTTTTACTTACTTTTATATACATTTTTTTTTTTTTCGAAAATTTTGGGGCTTTAAAAAATGACGCCCGAAAAGTAAATTCGAGGCGGAAAATAATACGAGGAAGAAAATAAAAGGTGACAAACAATTAAGAAATATTTTTAAACGAAGGACATGACATATTAACCCCACAAACTTTTATAAAAGCGTTCAATGCATCCAAAATCCCAGAGTCCTGGGGGACCCCCAGTAAAAGTGCTATTGGCCGTTTGATTGTTTTTTTAAAAACGCCTGTGTAGAAAAGCCGTCGGGGGTTTCAACTAAACAGAAAGAAGTAACAGTTATCCGATTTTAACCTAACGGGGTGACTCATGCTTAACAGTTTAACCAGCAAGTGGGGGAAAAGTTAAGGGGTTCTGGTGTCTGAAGGAACACCCTTTGAAATAGATTGAGACAAAAAAAGTTCTATCCAATAGTTGGAAATTTCTTATATTTCTCCCAAAAGAGTTAGTTTTAAAAAGAGGGTCTTAAAAATTACTATTTTACAACATGTGCTTTTGTGGTCTTTTTTCGCTTTTTACACCTGTTTAAAAAATCTTTCAAACAGAGTTTCCAATTATGAAGCTACAAACAAGAACTGAATTTTAAAACATAACCTTTCCAGTAAGTATAGAAAGTATATCTCAGTTTGAAGAGCAAAAAAAACCAATACTGAACGAAAAACATGGTCGTAGTAGCCAATCTAGTGTCTAGGTTTCTCCCAACGCCCCTCTTTTGGGAAACATTTGACAAACATGTGGCTTGTACTGTTTGAAATAGTAAAAAGAGTCATTTGTTTTTAATAGAACAAAAAGCAGACTTTAGCCATACAAAAAAGACAATTTTAAAAAAGGGCTTGTAAAGGTTTTTGGAGAATCTCTACATAAAAAAAGGCCACCAAAAGGAACTTGAAAAAAGTTTTTGATGCAAAACCAAACTTCACACCTAAACCAGGGTCTAAAGTTTTTTTAAAGAATTTACACAAATGAAAATGGCCCATACGGGTTTATGCTGATTTAAATGCTCTTCCCGCAGTACTACGGCCCAAAAACAGAAAGACAAAAAAAAACCTTATTAACCCACCTAAAATTTGTTTTTTGCGTTTATTTTTGATAGGTCAATGGGGCAACACACGCCGAGATTTAAGGGCCCAAAACCCCGGGGCAGTAGTAGATTTTTAGGCAGTGAACAATTCGCAATCACTACTCCAAAAAAATAAATCTTTGAATTGTTTTACCCCTGAAGTAAAGAACGTTATGACCTTTACACATGTTGGATTTGGGGTTTAAGCTAACACTAACAGAAAAGACGCGACAGTAAGAGACCCATCACATTCTGGAAAAGTTCAGGGGGGCCCGCACAAAAATTTGTAATTTCAATTTAAAGGTTTTGACCCCAAAAAATGGAAATCCCCTTTTTTTTCATAACTTCGGGCTACGATTCTCTTTATCATCCCACCAGTGTTCTAAATATAAGGGGGTTTCCCGCATTGCCAATTTCAAAAAAAGTCTGATTTTTTACTCTTGATTTTTATCCTTTTATGACTCCCCCAAAACTGATGCGGGTTTGGAAATTTGCGGTCTCTAAAAATTTTTCCCAATCAAAAAAAATACTTTGCCCATTTTTTGGGCAAAAAAGGAGTTTACCCTTTAAATTACTGAACTCGGGGGAAAGGGTTTTGATGAAATATTTTCCCCTTAAAAAAGGCGCTTTCTTTTTCAGTCTTAGAGGCAAGAAAAACGATACTGAATATAATTAGACAGAAAGGGGGATAGTTTACTGCTAACGGGGGGCGTTACATGATTAATCAAATGGTGATTGTTTATTGGCAGCGTTTTTCAGAATTACAGAACACGCAGAAACATTACAGCTTAACTCATCCATTACATCTCTGCGCCGGGGCCTTTTTTGGGGGCATTCTTAAAGTCAAAACATCATTGACTTTTTTCCGACACCCCCTCCAGATGATTGAAGAGGGTTAAGGGGGGGTTTTAGCTGGCCTGTCATCTTACTGCAAACCAACAACAAATATTTGAGGGATTAGACCCAACAAAACCATCCAACTATTTTAATGTCCTAGACCCCAAACAATCGATGGGGGGCCATACCAGCCGTTTCCCTTTTCAAAATTCGGGTGTTACGGGCATGGCACAATTAATTAAAGGGGGCTTAAATGGTTGGCATTTTTACGTCAGATCAACAGTATGGTTTTATTCTAAAGTAGACTTAAAATACCCTAAAGAATTACACGTCCCCACACGTTTACCCCTTGCCGCAGAAAGATTAAAATGCCCCCCACAAACCCCCTAAACTTGTTCCCAATCTTCGCAGCAAAACTAAATATTTTTTCTTTACGGCCCCACATTTTCCCAAAAGAAGGGACTAAAAACTGATGCTGTTCTTAGAATCATTGCTTTTTGCCCAAAGGCCTTTCTGGACCAACATCATGAAGAATATGATCTTAGAACCCAAGCCCCCGACGCTTCAGAAAAAGATTTTTTTAAAACTGGATAACAGCTGTTTTGGCAAACTAGGGAAAAACCACACAAACTAAAGAGTGAAATTGTTAAAAAAGAAAACCAAGCAATTAAGTTGGCCTCTAAACCAACTATAAAGACTTTTGGATTTTAAGGGGAAGCCTGGTTGGATTTGAAGAGAAAAAGGATGTTAAGTTGGACAAGCCGGTGTTTTTTGGCTTTACTGTATTAGAGTTGTCAAAGTTTTAATGTTGAATTTCTGTCGACATTTAAAACCCCGCTGTCCCCAGAAGCAGAGCCCTTTACACAGACACTGACTCTTTTATTCTAGACGTCCCCACAAAAGCTTCTTAAGGTTTTAGAAACAAAGTAGCAAAAGGAGTTGATGGGGGACGCACATGGACATCCAAAGACAGCCCTTTAATTCAACTGTGAAAAAAAAAGAAATTTGGGAAAAGATAAAAGATGAATTTAAAGGGGACAATATCAAAAATATGTTTTTTGGGGTCGAAGATGTATGGGTTTGCCAGCCAGTTTGTAATGAAGAAGGAAAAGGGATAAGTAAAAAGTTGTAAAAAAAAATTTTAAAACTCCGAAAAACTCACAAGTCCTTTGAAAAAAATATTTTATCACAAAAATGTTTACTCTGCCCCTTACTCCCATCAAAAAACCAAACTGCTGTTAATAAGAAATCACTAGTCTCTAACAATAAAAAGAGAACTTACGTCGTCCGGGTTTTTCATTGCGTGGACTTTGGGGAAAAACTTTAAAAAGATTAATTTAAACTGACTTGCCTTGTACTTAATTTAAAACCCCAACAAAACTTATTAAGAACCTAACAGAACAAATTAAAAACCAAAACTGTACTTACTAAGAAACCCTAACAGAATTTAAAATTAAGAACCTAACATGCTTAAAAAGAACTTTTTTTTTTGTACTTCACTTGAAAATTTACTTGCATTAACTTAAAAAGTATTTTCTATAACTAACTTAATTTTGTACTTACCCAGTTCTTAACTTGTACTTATCCAGTCTTAACTTGTACTTTATTTAGTTCTTAATTTGTATTTTTTTATTTATTAAAAAACTATTCCATAAAAAAGGGGGTCACAGGGGGGTTGCTCTTTTTTTGAGAAGTTGGTTCTTCTTCTTTTACGGCTTTGGGGGGGTTTGGACTTTCCCTGCTAAGTAGGGCGTTAGCTTTTGTATGCTAAAACCCCCCACCAACAACAGCAGCAAATACAAAATAATACATTTACGTTTGTTTGGATGTGTTGTTGTTAATGGGTTTTTGTTGGGGGGGCGATGTTGTTTACTTCTAACAATTTTTGTTTTGTTGATTGGTTTTTTTTTGCATCTGTTCTTTCAGCATTTTACGCCCACCCCAACACGCCCGGGATTTTTGGCTTAGTAACACTACTCACTTGCGGTACATTACGTGGTACATTCACTGGCCTTGGATTTCCTGGGGCGTTTCTTCCCCTGTTTGCTCTTTTTTTTTTATTGCGTTTAAATTTAAATTTGATCAAATTAATATGATTAAACGAATTAATCCCATGAAAAAAGGACATAACATAGCCCCAAATCTGTAATAATATCGCATGCAAGAATTTCTAGGGACTTTTTTTTAAAACCGGATCTTGCGTTTAATTTTTAAAATCTTCTTCTGTATCAACCGGCCCCTCTTATTAAAATTTAGCTAAAAATAATCTTTGTTTTTCCCCACTGTTTAAACCATTTTTACCAAACTGCGCTTGACCTACGTGTACTTCTAAACATCTGAAGTAGAAGTTGCAAATCTTTCAAACTTATTTTCAACCCCTAAAAAATGTTTATTTTTTCCAAAGCAGCCAGAGGTTTAATCTTTCTTTTTGCAGTGGTCTTGGAGGTTGCTTGCTCCCCACCTTTAAAATTCGTACAACCTTTTTAAAACAAAAAAAATAATATAATACTTTTAAAACCAGGGTTTAACGCTGGTTAATTTGCAGGCCTATCGTTGGCGTTTTTGTTTATTAAACCCCCTTTGCAAAATGTTTGTTAGGAAAAAAACCCCTAAATGGGAAAGTTTAAAGATTCCCCAAAAACTAGTTGCAACCTTTTTTTAGCTTTAACAACAAAATTTTATTTATTAAAAAGCCATAGACAGCCTTTCGTATTATGATTATTTTTTTATTTTTTTTAGTTAAAAAAAAGATGAGTAAAAAAAAAGATTTCAATACGTTTTACCACTCTGCTGTGATTGCGGGCTTATATAGGCATGGGTTAGCAAAAAACATGTTTAAATGAAGCCGGTGACCTGGGAAAGGGTTAGCATTGAGGCTTTTGTTAAGGTTTAGTTGTAATTTCAGGGGTTGCGTCAAAAGACTTTTTTTTTTTCACGGGGATTATCCCAGAAAATTTTAATACATAAAAAAGTTAATTAAAGAAAAAAATTTTATAAAAAGATGGCGGGAGTAATTAGATGGTAGGAGGAGCTATTGTTAAGCATTACCTTCTCTGGAAGCAATTATATGTTTGTAATTGGGGTTGATGAAGGAGAACTCATAACAGGAAAGGGAAGTTTTAGCTAAGGAAAGAGACGCTTACAAAAAAAGGGCGAATTGCTCACTTAGACTTTAAAAAAAAAAGTTAAAGGAACGGGGGTCAGCAGAGCACACATTTACGACGTTGTGGGGAAAGAATGAGTATACTTAGTGACGGAAAAATTTCTAACAACCCCGCCCCAACTGTTGACTTTATGACCATCGAAGAACAAAAAATACAAAAATTGGTTTTTTGGGGGGCTAGGGGAGAATCTTTTCTTGCACAAACAATCTAAAAAAAAAATACAATTTAAAATACGTCCTTCTTATGGACAATACGAAGCCAAAATATTTTTTCCCCTAAAGGGTATTGGAAGGAAGATGCTATGAGAACTGATAAAGCGCTAGAGTGTCTGAATCAGTGCGAAAGATGGCTTTCAAACGGCAATTTGGCAAATAATCTGCCTCCCCAAAAAGAATAAAAAGGCCCTCGATTTTTTAACCAGTTCCAAATGACACCCACCAGAGGGACTTGCGTATTTCCCACATGAAAAAATTTAAAAAGAAAAAAGTTTAAGTATCCTTGCATTTTGACATGGCTTAAAGGGTACAAAGACCGAAACCTTAAAGATAAAAGCTCAAGCGTGGTGGGTTTAAAACAAATATACTGCAGGCCAAAAAGTATCCTAGGATGATTAAGTTGATGATGGAAAAGGTTTTTAAAGGTTCAACCAGCTTTTTTTTAAAAACATTGTTACAGTTGGAGAGGGATCCCGGCAACCATCGATCACAAGCCCTATAGAAAACTTTAATAAGAATCTAGCTGAACGCCTTTTTCCCTACAAATCACAGGAAATTATGGACAAACGCGAAACACGAATGGGTTAGGAGATTCCCCGGCAGTCTTACGCGCCATGAACAATGAAGAATTTAAACAAGGTCAAAAACCAGGAACCGATAAAATTTAAAAAAAAATTTGCTTACTGAAGATGTCAGGGGACTAAAAAACTCTTCCCTTTTTGGGACAAAAAGTAAGATCTTGATGTCCTGGAGGGGCAAGGTGAAAAATTTGGGGCCACAGATCCTATTGGAGCGTAGAAATGTATATGAATTTGAAAGAATTTTTTAAAACACCCTTCCGTATATTATTTAAGAGAACTCTTTCTGCTGCGTGCTACTACTAAAAAAACCCTCCCCCTAAAACCCTTTTGTTCGCAAGAGCGCAATTTTGCCCCGCCAAACAGGGTGATTTTAAAAAATATGTTTTTTTTGGTTAAAACTTTTTTTTTTTTTAACTTTTTTTTTTGCTCTATTTTGGGTTTAACCGATTGTGTTTGTTTTTAAATGTTTGTTTAATTTGCATCGTGTCACTGTCTAAAGTAAAAGTCTTTCCCACCCCTTTTTGAATTAAATTTTTTGCTGTTTATTCCTCCCCGTCGGCCAAATTCTGGAATTTTTTGTCCGTTGTTTTCATCCGTAAGATTTGTTTTTTAAATCTTAAAACAAAGTTTTGCTGATGTAGGGAAACAAAGCAGTTGCTTTTGTAATTTGGGATTTAAATTTTTTTTTAAAAAAGCATTAAATCATGACAGGGCCCCCAAACCAAAAACCCAGGCCCCAAAGCTAAAGAGGCTGCGCTCCAACCCCGTAGTAAAACGCAAAAATCCGCCTTACGCTAGCTACGCCGATGAGCCGTAATTTAAAAAGAAAGAGTATTTAAAGCTTTGCAATTTCTTTCTAGTAATCTATAATTATCCAAGTCGCTTTTATTTTCCCTTTTGAAGTTCTTTTTTGCTTTAACCTAAAAAGTTAAACCCCCATTTTTAAATAAATTTTTTTTTAAAAAAAATCTTGTAATTCTTTTTATTTAAACTTGGCACACTTTATCAACAGATAAAACGCAATAAAATTAACATACTTTAAGAAAAAAAAGTCGAGTATGTTAGTTTTTTTTTGAACCATTTTAAAAAACCTTGTCAATGATACGAAAAGGGGTTTATTTTCCCCCTCTTTGAATTGCAATAACGATTAAGAGGACCATCCAAGTTTTACCCTTTTTTTTGTATACCTTGTTAACGTTGTTCGGAAAATAGCATCACCCCCCCCCAGGTAATAAATTCGAAAAATCTCGTCATTTGCTAGGTATGACTGACGTTGGGGTAAACTAAAAACCCACGGGTCCCCCCCACTTCAGCTAAAGGGCTTCTTTCTCTGTAGCATATTCAGAACCCCGCTTAGTTTTTTCAATATGTTTTTCTGTTTCATTCCCGGGCCCAGGTAACAAAAAGGGGCCTGCAAAAAAGCCTTCTAAAATTTTTTGTTCTTACAAGTTACATTTAAAGGGTTCGTAGTTCAAACTTTTAAAAAAACCAATCAATTTCAGGAAGCAACGCCCAAGCTTTTCCCTTTTTTGAAATTTTTATTCTGTTTCCCAAAAACGTTTGCCCAAATTTCTATCTCTTCTGGGTAGGGTATTGCTGTCGTTTTTTTTTCTTCAATTTTCTGTTCGTTTGAAACTCCCTCATTGTGTACCAAAACCCAAAAAAATTTCCCGGCTCTCCATTGGATCAAATCATTGTGTCTGCAGGTCTTTTTCTTACTGCAGTGCATTTGGGAAATAGCTGTGTTTTGATTCTGGTCCCCAACTTCTTTTTTTATATTAAAATTTAAAAACAAATTGTTTTAAAAAAATCGATATAAAAAATTATAATAAACAACGTTTTGGGGGGGGGTTAGGGGCTTTGATTTTTTTAACTGCTCTTTTATTTTTTTTTGCATCTTTGTCCTTATTATTTTAAAATTTTTATTAAACATTCTTCAAAATTCTTTTTCCTTGTTAAAATAATACAACCCATTTTTAAATGCGATCGAAAGTCTTTTAAAAACCATTGATTTTTGAGGTTAAGAGCCCCACGAAATAAGGCGTGGCGACCCTAAAAGGGTAGCTTTGACAAGCTTTTCTTTTTTTTAACAAAGTCTCGTTCGCCGACATCATCAATAATAAACACGTTTTTAGTTCCCTCAAAAATTTTTGTAATGTTCTAAACAGTCGCTCAGTTTGTCGTAGGATCGACTAAAAATAATTCTCGTCTTCCAAAATAAAAATTCCCTTTCTTTGTAAGCTTGTTGTGCTTAATGGTTTTGCGAATATAACAAAGTGTTGTAAAAAAACCTGTAATTGTTTTTAACAAATCAATCGAAAAAGTTTTCCCCCCCCAGTAACCCAAAATTAGAAAAGTGCGGTCTTTGGGAAAAAACTTCAAGCTTCCATCTGTTTTTTTAAAAGGGTTTTTCTTTTGCTTTTTTTAAGCCGCGTCTTTTGTGTTTTCTTCAAATTTTTAATGAGCTCCAAAATAAAAACTGCTTTTTATTGGGGCGTTTGCGTCTGCTTTTTGTGATTTTATTTTTTTTTCCACTTGCCCTACCCTTTCTCCATTCCCAACATTTTTCAAATGTGGATCTAAAGTCCAACCACAGCCCATTTTATTATTAAAAGTCTTTGGTTTTTACATCATTTAAAAGGGGAGTTTTTTTTTCATAACCCATCAACGGGGTCTCTTTTCCCACCCCCAGGAAAAAACTTTCTTATTTTTATCGAAAGGGTTTGGGAGGGAAAAGCCCCCAAACCCCAATACAATGATCAGACTTGCCTTTTTGCACAGTCACCTTCTCAATTTTTGGTTTTTTTAAAACCTTTGTTTTTTTTTGAAAAGGGAATTTTCTTCAGTAAACAAGAGCAAAATTTCCCTTTTTAAAAACTTTAGGACTGATTTTGATGTATGTTCCAAAGAGTGTCCGCTTTTTTTCTATTTTTTATGGAGTGAAAAACTCTTTTTTAAAAATAACTGTTTTATTTTTTAAAACGGGTTAAATTTTTCTGCCATTCGGGTAAGAACAACACAAATCAAAAGAAATTCACTAACTGTGTTTTTGGTTTAGGATTTTAGCAAAACAACAAACCCCTAGGATTAAAATTTCAGTTAAATAAATTTTTTTTTAGTGGCCTTGGTAATTGGCTAGCGTCTTTAACGCTCAAATTAGGGGATGCAGATCTGTTGCCAAAAAGCTTTGAAATGCTCACTTTAACATAAATTTTTTGCTTCCCCGCTTTAAAACCTGTGCTTGAGACCGTTTGGGCTTTGTTTTCCCTGAAAATTTCTTTTTTTCTTTTTTAGGTAGCCCTAGGGCAAAAAAAGGGCAAAAATTCGCCTCGCTTAGTACAAAATTCTCTGCCCCCCAGTTTTTATTTAAATGTTGACGATTGCCTGCCCCAAAATTAGCAACAACATAGCATTGGATCGCGATGTAATATCTATTTTGTAGATAGTTTGCGTGCCGGGCATTATAACATCGCCCGGCCAAGACAGGAAATTTACTATTAAAGTTTGTCCCGGGGAACGTTGATGGAGTATTTTTAAATAATTACAGTTTCCTTAACCTTTTACCATGGCTCCTTTTCTTTTCTGTTGGTCGAGGTCCAACCAAAAATTTTCATTTTTTTTTAAAACAAAAAGAATAAAATAAAAAAAAATTGGGGAAAATTTTTACCAATTTATCCTATTTGGAAAAAGAAAGAAGATGAAGAACGGCCCTTTTTGCAAGAAGAGTTGAAGGGCGGGTTTTTTTACTCCCAAACAACGTCAAGAACTATTGCGGAAAAAATTAAAAAGGGGGGGGGGGGGGGGGGGGGGGGGGGGGGGGGTGGGGGAATTTTAAAAGAAACCCGGGCGGGGAGCCGCGAAGGTTCTTAAAAAAAACGTTTTTTTAAAAAAAAGGGAAAATTTTGGGCCCTTTTAAATTTTTAAAAACCGGGGGTTAGAAACCTTTTGGAAAGGTTTCCAACCAATTAAAAACAAAATTTTTAAAATTTTAAACAAAAAGCGAAAAATTCCTAAAAATTCAAGGCAGAAAACAATAAAAATTTAAAGAGTTTAATTAAGCGTTTTGGCTTTCCACCTTGGGAAAAGGGGTTTTGCCCAAAAACAATTGAAAAAACAAAAAAATTTTCCTTTAGTTTAAAAAAAAAGAAAAAAAATAAATCCATCAGATATACAAATTTTTGGGGGGGGGAAGAAAACTAAATAGCAAAAAATACAAAATTTAAGGAAAAGGGCGCCATTAAAAAAACAGGCGATTCCCAAGCGGGAAAATCCTTTTTTGCCCCCTACGAAAAATAAGGTTTTAAAAAAAACAAATTTTTGCAAATTTAAAGGGGGTTTGTTTTACAGAAAAGGGAAAAAATACCCCCCGAAAGCCCGGAAAAGGGTAAAAAAATATAGCAAAAAAAGGTTTGGAAAGCGGAAGATAAAAGGGGTTTTAAGGGCTCAAAAGGGGGCGGTTAATGGCCTTTTTACTAAGGGCGCGATAAAGGAAAAAAAACAACCAGAAAAAAAAAATAAACGATTCTTTTTATGGCCCGCAGTGGAGGAATTAAGGGGCTCTTTCGGGCGTTTCTGTTGGGGGTTTTCGGGGTGGGGTTTCTTTCCTTTAAAATTGTTTTTATGGATTTCTTTAAAAGGGGGGCGGGCCCCGGGCCGGGGGCCCTAATTTTTGCCCGTAAAAGGTTTTATTGAAAATTTTTTGCAAACCCTCTAGCAAATTATTAAAAATTGCCCAAAAAGCCTTGACCTGCATGGCAAAAATTTTGTTAGTTGGGTTTTTCCAAAAACAAAGGGTTATATCACTTTAATTGGCTAGTTGTTTTTTTTGTAAAATTTAAATTTTAGCTAACGGGTTTTGGTTTTTAAAAAACCCCAAAGAGCCTTGGGTCTTGGGGTTTGACTCCGGCGAGGCCCCCATTTAAACCAGGGTGGGTTTTTTTTCTTTCCCTGCTTTTTTTTGGTTTGGGGGGCTTTTTGCTTTTTTTTCCTCCCCTTGGAAACCTTTTTAACTTTTTTTCTTCAGGGGTTTTTTTAAAAAGGGCGATTTTTAAGCTTATTGTCCCTTTTTTAAATTTTGGTTTTCGTTCCAGGGGGGAGATTTCAATTTTTTTATTGGGAAAAAACATTGAATCTGCTTCTAAAAAAAAAGGGGGTTAAATTGGGGTAAAAACACCGACCACATTTCGCAAAAAGGAAAAATTTAACGTTTGGAAAAAACCTGGGGGGAGCCATCAACACTTGATTTTTTTTGGTTTTAAAAATTCTTGAAAGGGGGTTTTCTCCCCAAACCGTATGATTCATTCTGCTGGTTTTGCTAAGCCAAAATTTGGGGTTTTAAAATTTAATTTTAAAAGGGACTTTGATTTTAAAATTCCCTTTTTAAATAATTTTTAAAATAGTTTTTTTGTTCTATTCCCAACAAAAAAAGGGTTTTTTTTGAAAAGATTTGGGGAGGGAATTTTAAAGAAATTGTTTTTTGAACAAAACAAGGGGCTAAATATTTGGGTTAATTTTTGGGGTCAAAAAATCATTGAAATTATGTTAAAATTCTTGCAAAAATCTTTCAATGCATTTTTCAAATTGGGCAATGAATTTTAAATTTTCCCCCTGGGAAGGGTCACTTTTTGGCCCGTTCAAATCAGTTCCCCGACTGGTTAATTTTAAAAAATGAAAGGGTTTTTTTTTAAATAAAAACCCTTTACTTAAAAAGTTTTGGGTTTTTAAAATTTGGTTTTTTTTATGGAAAACCACCCATTTAAAATTTTTTCCCCCTTTTATTTCGATTTCTGGAAAAAAAAAAAGCAAAAAAAGGGCAAAACATTGTGAAAAAAACTTCAAACCAAATGGTGGTTTATTTTTATGGGGTTTTAAAAAAAACCGAAGCCTTTAAATTTTTAAATTAAAGAAAGAATAAAATTTGGGGTTAAACCCCCAAAAAAATTTTTTTCAGTAAGCCCCCATTTCGTTATTATTTTTTTTAAAAGGGTTATTTTTTAAAGGGAATTTTAAAATGTTTTAAAAAAAGGGTTGTAATTTTTCCAAAAAGAGGGTGTCTTTAACGTATTTTATTTCAAATTGGGGGAGGAAAAATCCTTAGGGGAATGTTTGGGGGTTTTGGTTAAAAGACGAAAAAGGGCCCCCAAAATTTAGGGGGTTATAAGTCGGGCGGCCCTTAAATACCCCAATTGGGGGGAAATTTTTCCCCCCCTTTTTATTAAACTTTTGTTCCCCCTTGTCGGGAAATTTATTTTTACCCCCTTGGGAAAGATTTTTTGTAAATTTATAAAAAGAAAAAAAAAGTAAATTTTTTCTTTTAAAGGCTTGCCCCCCAAAATTTTTTGGTTCCACGTAAAAAAAGAAAATTAAAAGTAAAAGAAATTTTTTAAATGAAGGAAAAAATTGATTGGGGGAAAATTTGTTTTATTTAAAAAAAAAGAAAAAAAAAAACCCCTATTTTGGGGGGGGGAAAGTTCATAATTTAAGGGTTTTGGGTTTTTAATTGGGGCCCGGGGGTTTGTATTTTCGGGGTTTTCTCCCGGGGGTTTGGAACAGGATTTAAAAAACTAAAAACCAAAATGAAAAAGTTAAAAAAAACAGAGAAGTTTGGGGTTTTGGGGTTTAAAAAGGGGGTGAAAGAAGAAGGTACCGGGAAAATAGTTTTTTAAAAAAGAAAAAAAAGCCCTCAGAACACCCAAATCAACTGCTCCCGTTTTAAATGAAGGAAAAAAAATAAAATTTAAAATTTTTGAAACAAAATTTAAAAAAAATTTTTGGGCCCAAAACGAAAGAAGAATAAAAAAAAAAAAATTTAAAAAAAAATGGGGGTTTTGACTTGTAACCTCTGTTGTGGGAAGAGACAAGGTCGGGTTAAATCTGGGAAAAAAAAAAAAAAAAAAAAAAAAAAAAAAAAAAAAAAAAAAAAAAAAAAAAAAAAAAAAAAAAAAAAAAAAAAAAAAAAAAAGGGGGACTATTTAAAATGAAACGATAGGGCAGAGAAAGAAAAAAAAAAACTAATAAGGGCGATCACGGCTGCTCCCACTCTTGAACTAACTGCTCAATGTAGCGAGAAGAGGTGGGGCTCACCGATCGGGGGGGGAAAAAATTAGGAACTTAAAACAAACAAAACCATAGCAAAACTCAGAGTCAGAATTAAGAGAGAAGTCCTCACTCGCACTGAAAATAAATTCACTCACACACATAAACAGAAAAGAAAAAAAATGCTAATTTTTATACCGAAATAATTTGAAATTTTTTCTTTTTCTCCTTTTCCCCTCAAACCCTTGGTACAAATAAAAATTTTTTTTGTTTAATAAAAAAATATTTTTTTTTTTTTCCAAACCCCTGGGCACAAACAAAAATTTTTTTCCTCTGAGGGTACAAATAAATTTTCTTTTTCCTTTTTTTTTTTCCGGGGGGAACAAAAAAATGAGCTACTCGGATCACCACGTCACACTGTCACTTTTGCACACACATTAGACAGCATTTACTCCATACCACCGAAAACTTTCAAAAACCCCAAAACGCACTGCCGATGTTTTTTTTTCCCCCCTCCTTGGGGGAAAAACACTTTACTAAATCACATCAAAAAATTCTGAAAAGTTTCTAATGGGAAAACCTCTTTTCCGAAGTAATTCAAATATTCAAATCTATAAAGTCATCCCTTTCAAATAACCGGTCCAAGACCCAAACCAGGAGAAAAAAAATTTTCTTTCAACCTTGTGCTATGCCTGCATCAGAATTAAGACTCGCCCAACTGCTATTCCCTGCTCCCCAAACTCGATCCCCCCCCTTGAATTCCCCGCACTGGAATAAATTGAGTCCCTCTTCTCCCTGGAGTCCTTATTTGCGGGGGCTGTCCCCGGTGGTTCTTCACCCCCAGGCCATCTTTAACACCTCTGGGGTGAAAGGGAAAAAGGGAAGGTAAAGGTGAAGGGTTTAAACACGAATTGGGTTCGGAAAGAAACCCGTTTCCCAAATTTAAATGAACCTTTCTTTCTCTTTTTTTTAGGTTTTCCCCTGTATTTTCCCCACTATCTAAGGCCCCGGGAATGATGGTCAGCAGGGGGCCCAGCGCCCTGACGGGTTCGAGTCTCTAGGCCATCTGCGGGCAAAAAACTGATTCTTTTCCTCCCTCCCCCTAGTAGTCATACTCATTTTTCCCAAACCATGCCCAGCACCCTACCCCTTAAAAAACTTTCTCTCATGAAGAAGTAAATATTTTCGTTCAATCCCCATCTTTTTTTGCACGAAAAACCCCCCACTTTTCACATACAAATCACGTCCTTCTCATGTCAGTTTGGCTAAAATTAACACCTTTTTATAAAAAAAAATTTAAACACAAAAAACCCTCTAAAATCGACGTAACGTCAATTTAAAATGGGGGGTTTCCGTGAAAAAAGGATTTGGTGATCGTGAACAAAGTTTTACATTCCGGGCGGGGGACATAAAAATTAAAGGGGTTTAAGTACCCTCTTCTACTTCCAGCACTATTAAAAATTTTTGGAAAACAACCTTTCATCTTGATTATTTTTTTTACACCCAAATGAATTTTATGGCCCCTAAATTTAATTTTTTTAAATTTGACTGTTTCCATAAACTATAAAACGATATCGCAAACCCGCCAAATTTGACGGAGCTCGTAAAAAAAATTTTTTGGGGCCATTAAACAAATTAATTTTTGTTTTTAACTTTTTGAAAAGGACATAAAACATTGGTTCACGACCCCAACACTGGCTACTCCAAAAACCAAAAGACCGTTTTTTTAAGGCTATTGTTTTTAAGTTGTTTCACCATTTCAAAAACTAAAAATCGAGAAAGGGTTTCGGGGATAAACGCCCCCTTTTTTCTTGAAGTTCGGAAAATCTTTGTAATTAAAGATTTGCCATTAATTTTTAATTTAAAATCCAAAAAAGCTAAATATCTCTTAAAGAACAAAGTTAGTAGCCTCGGGTATTTTAAATGTTTTAATGTTTGCCTTGTTCCCTTAACATCCACCCATTTAATAATTAGCTCTTTAAAATATTTTAATCCATTTTTTTTAAAAACCAATTTCTTAAGGGCACCCACAACCCTGCCCAATTGAGAATTGGGTACGTTAAGAACCACGTTTGTTTTTTGGGATAAAGATGTACTTTTTTTTATAACTTTTTTAAAAAAATTTTTTAAAAAATGGAACCTTTTAATAAAACGAAAGGGCCACTTACAATGTGGACGTTTTTAACTCCAAATCTTTGGACTTCATTTTACTAACCATTGCAGTAACACTCATTGGCTTTCAAGTCGACTTGTAAACCCTAACTAAATTTTAAATCCCCCAATAAATAGTGATAGAGTCCCCATCAGCATGGTCATCCCGCCCAGATGCTTACCAAAATCATTAAAAATTTTTCTTTTACTGCGAACTACGGGCCCCGGTGTTTCATAGCAACCATTTAAAGCACCCCAATTTTTTTAGTAAGGCAGTATATAATTTTCATGTTTATTACCGTACAGACGAAAACTAACGAACTCAAGTGCCCCTTCAAGCACAAGCGTTTAACCATTTAAAAGCCCAAGGACAATAATGCATAAAAGAATCTGAACAAATTTTTAACATTAATCCTTAAAACTGACTTTAACAAAATTTAGACCGCAATATGGGTTAACTTGTATTTGGGGTGCAAAAAAGAATATTTTAAGATACGGCTGGCCACCCCTCTTTTCAACCAGAAAAAACAAGGATGGAAATAGAAAAAAAACCCCCCCCAAGCGGGGAAAACATTTATCTTAGATAAAGTAAAGGGCAAACAACCCAGAGTGAAAAAGCTTAATGACTCCATAGGACATACGTTTGGTGTCTTTAGGGCACAAGCACAGACCAAGCTAGCATAGAGACAATCCGGGTTTTGATGCCAAAAACAATTTCTAGCCAATTTAGAAATCATAACCTGCTGTTGATTTGCCTGCCAGCAACAAAGGTATCAAGACGTTCTTGAACATGCTATTCAAAGGTTGACTTTGTTGTAGGCAGGATTAACCCCCCGACCTTAGACTACAGATTGGTTGATACAAATTATAACAAAATTTAACCATAGCTGGAGAGACCAAAATTTGGGCACAAAAAAGGTTTAAACACAAGGCCTGCTCCATCCATTTTTAAAAAAAAGCCCTAGCCCGAGAAAGCGACCCATTTATAAACGCTCCACAGCCAAAGCACCCAGAAAGCACTCCACCTGTTAAGTCCTCAACTGACACATACTACGAAAAGACAGCCCTCTTGTTTTTTAACTTTTTACTGGTTTACCATACATTTAAAAAAAAACAACCCCCACTAGCCCCAAAACCTCCACTGGTGGGCCCCTTTAAAACCACAACTTTGCTAAAATTAGAAAAAACCCAAACTAAAACACGCCTATTATCCGGGAAATACAAAAGCGCGGACTAATTTTTTAAAAGTTTGCAGATGGTGAAAATTTTTTTTCAACCCAAATTTTTTACCAGCTGGGGTTTTTGGGGCGCTACTGCCCCTGTTGGGGGCCCGCCTGTTAAAGCAAAAAACAGTTAGAGATAGAAAACCCCAACCCCGTAATACCTAACATGTAATCCCCTTTTCCCCTGAAAGATCCAAATTCTTTTCTGCAGTGTAGGTTTTCATAAAATTTTCGTTTTAAATTTTTTTTTAATCTGCTGTTTGTGAGGTAACTGCCTCTTTAGTAACAGCACTCTAACCGGTTTTTCCCTTTAGAAACCCTTAAAAAATTTTGTATTTTTTTGCGTATTCTACCCTTTTTCTTCCCCCCAAATTTTTATCACTGCATCAGCGAGTTTATTTTTTCTTTTTCTACTCTCTATTAGCTCACAAATTTTTGCCAAATTGTTTTCTGTTCCCCCCTTTATTGACTTTAGACGATCAAAAGCCCCGGATTCACGCATAGGAAAGGGAAATCTTCATTGTTTTAAAAGTGCCCCCACTTAAACTCGTTTTAATTTCTGCTATTGTTCTTTTTCTTCTTGTTAAATCTGAAGTATGTTTTTTTATTTTAGTTGTTTTGGCAACTTCTGCCCCAAAGTTCTGAAAAAGACTAACAGCCCAGCCCTTTAAAATTGCAATAAATTTTCATTGTTTTTGGTAAACGAGGGGATCTCTAAGAATTGTGCTCCTGTTTTTAAAACTGGGTTGGGGTCTGGTTTTGCAGTAACTTACACTTTTTCCCCTTTACGGGTTCTTACAACAAAAAAATTTTTTTTACTTTAAAAAATCAGAAACCCTAAGTGCTTCTGGTTTTGCCCGCCCCATAGGCATAAATTTTTCAATTCTATCGAAATCGTTTTTGGCTTAACCTCCCCTTGGGGCCCCTGCTGCTCCTTCAAGCCTTCTTGCAATGAGGGGCCTAGTTTTTTTCCTTCTTTTTTCTTCTCAACAATCAATTGGTCAAATCTTCAGCCATTTTTTTTTTATTTATAACTTTTTTTTTTAAAAAAAAGACTCTGGTTGACCTCTTCCCTACAGAAAAAAAAGGGAAACCCCAGGGCGTAAAACTATAAGGCGTCTTAATTATGTAAATACCCCACAACAGTTCCCCTACAAGTTTTAATAAAATTTTCCCGGGATCTTGGCCGGCGTGTTAAAATGCCAGGATGCTAAACATCTTTTAAAAAATAATATTAAATCGAAGATACTAATGCTACTGTTGTTGCAAATTTTGGCGAGCAATCGTTAAAAATGCAATCAAACTGGAGGCAAGAAGTCTTTTGTACAGGCGGGGAAACTTTTTTACCCTTACTGCCCTTGGGCTCCCTAAAAAGAAAAAAAAGAAAAATTTACAGGGAATACAAACCCCAAAAGGGGTTAAAAGCCAGCTTAAGGGGAGGATGAAAAAGAAGTTTTTAAAAGATGAGGCAGTAGCAGAAGCTTTTGCAACGATTCTCTCCCTCAGATTTTGAGCTGTTAAAACGCACATGCCAATTCCAAAAGGTATAAAAAAAAACTTTCTTAGAATGACTTTTTCCAGCGATTCTGTTTTTCTGTCTGAAGCCCCTTTTAGCAAATACAATTAGCGACATTTTCTTGATTTTTGATTTTTTCTAACCCGAACAATTTTAACCCATATAAAATAAAACAGTTATTATTATGAAAGAGTTTTCACTCCACTACAGAAAAAAAACAAGCGGCACTCCGGAAACATACATCTAAATCAGTCTCTGAAGTTTTTAAAAAAATTTTTGTTCTTATTTACTAAAGAACAACTCCTTTTCATAGGAATCAGAAGGTTTTATAACCCAAAAAATTGAAAAGGTTGACTGGCAAAAAATGGCAAGCGACGTTGTATTCGGGGGGGACTTTCCTCCCAACACTTTGATGAAATAAAAAAAGGGTAAATGCCGCTTTTGGCTCACCCCCTTCCCCCCGGCCTTTGGGCCCGGGGTTCCGAGGGGCCCCCCAAAAAAAAGGGGCATATTTACCGTTCTCTATAAGCTGACTTTAATAACCAAAAAAAAACGACCCACAAACTACATACTGTGTTGGGTTGTCCTTTTTAAATACAAATTTTTAAAAAACTTTTAAATTTTTAGTTTTTGTTTAATCTTATTTTTTCTTTCATTCTAAATAACATCATTTTCGCGAAACATTCATAAAATGAGTCTCTGTCTTTCATTAAAAATAAAACACAGTTTTTTAACTGTTTTAAAAGTTTTTTAAAACCGATTTATTTCTGAAAAAAACCACACACTTTTCCCAGCATTCTTCCACTGAAAGCTAGTTTCACAAGCTTCTTTTTTTAACTATGTCTCTTTCGGGAAAAACACATTAAATAAATACTCTGGTTCCCTCAAACAATTTATTAAAGGTTAAAAAACACCACTCAGTTTATTGCTAGGACAAAAAAAATGTCACATTTTCCTTTAAAAACCTTTTCTTATCAGATACTTTTTTCCTTTTAAGTTTGGACAAAAATCACAATGTGATCAAAATTATAGCGATAAACTTTTTTGAAATAGGTCAGGAAAAATATTGTTTTTCCACAACCAGTTTGCCCAAATTTAAAATGAGCAATAGGATTTTTTGCATAAATTTTTAACTGTTCCAGGGTTTTAAACAGGTTAACTAATCCTATTATATTATCAACTTCTTAAAAACCTTTTTCATATAAAAAAACCCTACAAACCTAAATTTAAAGTTTAATCCAATTAGTTCTGAAGATTGTTTTTTTAATAAACATTTTTTTTGTTGTTGTTGTTAAAAACCTTTAATACCTCCCCAAAAGGGGGGGAAGAACGACGATGGAAAAACGTTAAGACTTTTAACGTCAATTTTTCCAGAATATTAACCCTTTTTTAATCGTCCTAACGCCCCCAACCCCCCTCCCTCCCCACACTTAAAGACAAAAATTTCAAATATCATTGAACGGTCTCCTAATTTTCTGTTTGGAAAGAACTGAATTTGTAGAACTTCCTTTAAAAAAACCTTTTTCTTTCTGTGGAGTTTACGTTTTTTCCCTACGCGTTTTTTCAACCCTTTTTCCCGCTATTGTCGTCTGGCATAAGACTTACATGAAAAGGGGCCAGAGTTAAATGCTTTTCTAAAAACTTTTTTGACGGCTAAAAAAATGTAATGGGCTTTTAATTCAAATTTTACCCCAAATCTAAATATGGTTCTAAGTGCCATTTGAGGTCATTTTTCGAACTATTTTAAATTCAACTGCCACATTTTTTGCTTCTAGATTGCGCATTGTTCTTTTTTAGGAAATTTTTGCTGTCGCCAACCTTTTTTACTTTTATCACCTTTTTTTAGGGTACTCAAAACCAACAAAGCTTTTTTTCACCGTTCTTTAAAAAGTCCTCAACGTCTGAAAGGGTCTTTTTTTTCTAAAGTTAAACCTCACGGCGCTAATGTAATTCCTGGTTCTTCGGCCCACGCAAAATTTTTATACACTTATTATTTTTTTTAAAAACAATGTCGGGTTTACACTTTTCACGATTTTACCTTTTTTTGTCTGCAATTTTTATTTTAATGATCCCCCCCTTCCCACAAACTACTTTAAACGTAAATTAGGGAATTTGTATAATTCATAATCGAAATATGCACTTTCCCCCTGAGGGAAAGCTCTTAAAACATTTTGAGGGCCCCCCACAAAAAGTTTTCATCAGGCTAGCTCATCCAAATAAAAATTTTGAGTAAAAGAATGTAATGCAAGATCGAGCGGATTTTTCCCCAAAGTAGTTTTTTTTTTTGGGGTAACTTCAAAACTATGAACGGCTTTTTGCATTTTTAAACCAACATTTACTAGCCTCCACAAAAATGGGAACCTACTTCTTCTTCTTCAGGTTTTAAGGTTTAACATTGTTTTTAGATTCGCATTGAAGTTTTTGGTAATGTTAAATTACTCATGTTTTTAGTGACAAAACCCGTAATAACCATCAGGGATGTTAACTGGCTAATTTGGGCCCCCCTGTTTTGTTAAATTTTAAATCGATTATTCCCCTGGGGTTCACTTTATTAAACCAACACTTGAAAAAATTTCAGAAGCGAACCCCTTCGCTTTCCCCAATTTTATCAAAGCATGTTTTAAAAAAAGAAGGCTTTTTGGGGTTAATTTTTACAAACATTTTTAAAAAAAAATTTAAAAAAAGTGTGATTCAAATATACTGAGCAAAATATCTCGGGGGCCCCCTACAATCTAAAAAAAAGCAACCGAAACTCTTGACTTTCTGGACTTCAGTCTGACGCCTTTCAAATAAAGGGGGTACTCCATTAAGAGTATCTTTCCCCCCCCATTAAAAAAGAAATACATCGCGAAAGGTGGTTTGTCATCCGATGCAGTTTATCAAACCATTAAACTTTGCTGTGTTTTGTGCATCAACTGGGGGTTGGGGTCGTATGCGACATTTAAACATCCTGACCTTTGGGGAGGGGCAATATAGATTTCATTTTATTCAAACCCAGACTATTTTGACTGAACTGCAAGCGCCATTACCAAAGACAAAAAGTTTTTAAACCATTCAGCAACAAATAGACATGAAGGCTTTTTTAAAGGATTGTAACGAATTCAATATTAACATCAAGACGACTTTTAAAAAAAAGTTGGGGATTAATCATGGTTAGACCCCCTTATTTTTTGGGGGGTGCACAAAAAATAACTTTTCCTGGAAACCTCCTTACACATCTTTTCCCTTTAGGAAACGTTTCACCCCGGGGGTCCATAAGCAAGACATAAAACAGCAGGACACATTTATCTTTGACAAATCAAGGCCAAATAAAACGGAAAGAACAATAAAGCCCTATTCGACTTAGTTTGTGTTTCTAGGTTCGCAAGCACAAACAGATCGGCAAACTGATCCTTTACTGGCTTTGACGCCAAAAAAAAAAATACTTAGCAAATTTTGAGACGCCATAAATTTTCCCGTGATTTCCTTCAAGTATTAAAAGGACCAAAATGTTTTACAATACCAAGACAAAAGTAGACTTTGCTTTTGGGACGTTTATACATTTTCCTTCTGACCTAGACCCAGATAGGAACAATAATAAACACAAAATGAAACCGTGGCGGAATAACAAATTTGGAAAAAACGAAATAAATTCTGAGCCTTTTTAAAATTTCAAAGAAACAAAAAAGTCGACCCCCCAAAAATAATCATCCAAACCCCCCAAAACCCCAAGCCCGAAGGTCGTTGAAGACCACAATCCACGAAGCCAAAAAAAATAATACCAGAAAAATTTAAAAGACAGCGCTTTTTTTGGTTAACGGGGCCTAGGATTACCCTTTTTTATTTTACTAAAGGTTTAACCCCAAATATTAAGGAACTAATTCCAAGGTGTCGGGCCCTAAAGCCAAAACTTTGCCTTCGTAGACAAAAGCCAGCTAACGACACCCCCCAAAATTTTCCGGGGAAAGAATTCACGCTTTACCGGCCCAATTTTTTAATAAACCCGAAGGGTCAAGTTTTTTTTTTTACCCATGATTTTTCGGGGGAGGGGGTGGCGAGGCGGGGGAGGCACTGCCCCCCACCACCGCCGCCCGTAATAGCCCCCACCGGACTTTTTTGCAAATCCAAGGGTTATAACCTTACAAAGTGACCCTTTCTCCTAAACAGTGTTCTTTTTCTTTCTGCTAGCGTGTGTCTTCATATAAAATTTTTGGATAGTTTTTTTCTTATTCGCTCACTAGTTTGTAATGTTCCGGTTAGTAACAACACTTCAGTCTGCTGTTCTCTTTTTCAAATCTTTGTCTTTTGGGGTTTTCTTTCTTTAACACCAGGCCCAAAATGGCGTCACACCCCCAACGGTTTTTTTTTTTTTCTCTTTTTTTAAAGCTCACTATTTCACCCTTTTTGAAAAATTTTTTGTTAATTCGCCTCTACTTCTTAAAGCTGATCAAGGGGCCTTTGTTCTCGCATGGGGGAGCGGTGGGTCATGATAGTCTTTAATGCTGTTTCTTTGAAAAAATGGTTTTGCTTCATTACATTTTTTTTAAACCCTGCTGATTGATTTAAAATTTTTAAGCCCTGTTTTTTAAATTTGGGGTTTGCTCTTGGGTTTTTTTAGTGGTTTTTTTAATTTAGAAACTGCCCCTCCATCTAATTTTGGTAGCCAAGGATTTTATTTTCCCCCCTAAGTCTTTTTCTAAATTTTATAGCCACAAAAATTTGATGGGTCTCGTTTATTTGCAAGGAACAAGTTGTTTTCGTCGGGCCGCTTTTTCACATACAAAGGGCCCCCTTTGTTTAAAATCAGGGGCTAAAATTGGGGGAGGGTTTGGCCAAACTTTGGTAAAATGATCTACCCACTTTCGTTTAAATTTACGCCGCATTGAGGGGCCCCGACGATGCTGTACAAAGGAGCCGTTTCACTCATGCTCCCAGGGTCAAAAACACATACTTCACTTCAATTTCCGCCATGTTTTAAAAGTTAAATTTTTATTTGTTTTATAAAAATGTCACAAACAAAAGGGTCGATTTTTACCCCCATAAAACGAAAAAACCCTTTGGCGTGAAGGGAAATAAGCGGAAAAAAAGTTCCAAAAAACCATCACTATTGATGCGGGTCAAATCTTTCTGTTAAATTTCCAAAACCAGAGCGGGGGAAATGATTGGCCAGCTCTGCACGTCTTTTCTTTTTAAAAAAGAAACCCCTTCAAAACAGACCCCAAAAAGGACGTTTACAGAATCTGGGGCGGGGAATGTTTAAAAAAATTTTTATAAAAACTTAGGGGGAAAAAATATTTTCTTTACTAAGCAGACAATTTTTTCCTATTTGACTATGGCTACCCCCGAAAGAAAGGGGTGATCTTTGCGTTTTAAGGAATCGAAAATGAAGAAGCCTAAAACCCCTAGAAAGGCCCGCAAACGTAAAGACGGCAAAAGGTTGTACCCCAAGTTATGAAAGGGAAAACGCTTTTTCATACCCCTAGATTTTGAGTTTTAAAAGCGCATGCCCCAACTTTTAAGGGGCATTAAAAGACAGATTGTCATATGAACTAACTTTTAATGAATAAAAAGTTTTATCAATCTAAAACACCGAAAGCAAAATACAGCATTTTGACCTCCGTTGAGTTTGACGTTGTTTAAACCCCAATTTAGCAAGGCTGATTGAGCCAAAAAATCAGTCAAAATTAGCAATATAAAACGAAAGATTATTATTTCAATTACCCAAAAGCAAGGCAGACCATAGGAATTTTTGTTTTATTTTCCCCAGCAAAATCCTTAAAGGAAAATTTTTTGCTGTTGGGAAAATAAGGCATTTGAAAGACAAACTGAAAATTTTTTAAACCAAAAAAACAAAAGTGCAATGAACAATTAGGGTAGTCCCAACCAAAACCTACGTAGCGGGTTAAACCTTTTCAGCATTTTGAGAAATAAGAAAAAAGTTTGGGGCGGGAGGTGTAGAAAACCCACAGTTGACCCGTGTCAAAAAATCTGATCTTCACAGTGTTAGACTTACTTTTTTAACAACGAAATACGGGGTTTATGGGTTGACCTAAAGGCCGAGGATAATAGTTAAAATGGGAACGGGAAACTGTTTGGACATAATAAAAATTTAAATTTATAAAAAAAAGAAGCCCCAAAAAAACCCCTTAATGTTATTTTGTTTTTTAAAATTGATGCGCACTGAAAAATTCAAGATAACAAATTTGAAAATAACATTTCTAAATATTTTTTCATTTTTAAAAAAAGCAGTCTGTTTTGCATTATCCAAATACCTAAGCCCAAGTTGCCAGAAAGGATAGCCCCCGGCATAAAAAAATTTTAAATTAACCAAAATTACACAAAACAAAAAGACTAGAGCAGACCCTTTCAAAATCAGCCCCGAAAGTATTCGCTGCTTTAATGCTGGTTTTCCTTTTTAATATGAGCACGACTAAAAAGCTCTACGCAGGGGAAAGGTGTTGGCCTCTTACACGGGCGTAGGGGCACCCGCAGCTTTACCTCAGGCGGGTTTTTCTTTGCTCTCGGCCTGTGTTCATTAGCTGTGGGGCTTCTCAAAAAAAAAAAACAAACTCCAAAAGCACACAGCTAGTTTACTAATAAAAGCTAAAAATTTTGTTCCTTCAAGCGATTTTAAAAAAAAGCACTACTGACCAAAAATCCGGATGAAGAATTTAGTCGTTTACAGGCCGATTTTGAGACACAAAAAAAAAAAGTTTGATCTTCAAAAAAAGGGGGACAATTTTTCTCAACAGCCTGACACCGAGCAGAAAAAAAGGAAAGTTTTAAAAAAAGTAAACAAAAAAAATTTAAACCCCTGTTTTAAACAGCTCACATTAACAACGCCAAAGGGGTTATACTTTTGTTTATAGTTAAACCAAAAAGACCGTCGAAGATTTTGATTAAGTTTTTTTTTTTTTTTTAAAAAAAATTTTGAGTTAGAAAAAAATCAAATGGTTTGCTATATGAATCCGACGAATTTTTTGAAGCAAGCAAGAAGATTTATCAAGGGGCCCGAATGATATTGATTTAAAAATCATAATCCCAAAATTACAGGCAACGTTGTACTCTATTTTTCAAGTTCCCGGGAAACTGCAATAGACCCGCCTTTAAAATAAAGTTAGCTGTTTTAATCGACTATAAACAATAAAGAAGAAAACCAGAATCGGGGCTCAAAAACAACAGGGTTTTCTTTCCGTAAAGACAAAAACCGGGGGGCGACCGTTCTACACATTTGATGTAGCCCCTGGAACCAAATGAAGGGGTCTTTGGGGAGAGGGGAAAAACCTAAGATCAATTAAAACAGGCTAAGTATGACCTATTTAGGGAAAATTTTTTTCCCTACCTCCAGCATTAGTCGCAAAAAAAGCAGTTCTAAACAAAGAATTATTCAACAACAAAAGTTTTTTGTGGTGTGTTTCGCAAGGGTGCATTAATCCGCAAAAAAAAGCAGAGAAAAGTTCCCCAAAATCACCCTTAATCAATGATCTTAACTTTTGTGGGGGTCCTTTTTCCCGTTAGCGGGGTTTCCCCTATCAGTTTGAGAACAAAAAAAACCAATAACTGTTAATATACACATGGGGTAGGAAACAAATCTCACCCATAAATGTCCAAGAACACCCAACAATTTCAACCAGACAAAAATCATTTGACTTACGCTGAGTTTTCACCAGCGGGGGTACGCTTTTTACATGTCGAACAATGAAGTTATTGCGGGATACTAAAGCATTACCAAAAAAAAGAATTCGCAAAAAAAGTTAACAAATTCATCGCTCAAGCCGCAAACGAAAATAAGAAACATTGTATCGCCCCGTTTATGTAAACAGAAATAAAATACGCCCCCCCCCGGCTAATTGTTTTAAAACGGAAAAAACTGCAAAATTTTCCCCTATTTGTTACGCAGACTTCGAATCACTCATTGTTTTTTATGAAGGGCCAGCGCCACAAAAACTTGAAAAACATCTTAATGAGTTTTTAACACCAATTTGTTCATTGCCTTCATTTTTGTCAGGTCGGGTGGGGCTCATTCACCGCCAGAATTTTCAGAGACCCCGACGGGAAAAGATTTTTTCAGCGCATGCACAAAATGCGTAATGCGTTCTAAAATCGAATTACTGAAATCTAAAAACGCCTAACCAAAAAAAGTAGACTTGCCAAATCCCTTTATTTTTGGTTTAGAACTCAGGAGGAAAACCCAACCAAAAGTAAGAGACCATACACTTAGCGGAAAGTTCAGAGGAGCACACATAGTAAACAATTTCAACTAAAATTTGATCCAAAGACATGGGAAACTGCCCACTTCTTCATAATTGCGGGGTTATGACTCTCCTTAAATGAAAGCAGTAACCAACTCCTTTTAGGGTGTCTGCATGCACAGCATCAAAAAGTACATGTTTTCACTTTAAATAACATGCTTTTTATGATTTTGCAACACATGATGGGGTTTATTTGATCACTAGCTTTTCCCTTTAAAAACCTGCCAATAACGGAAAAAATTTTTACCCAACCTTTTTTAAAAGGGCGTTTACCCTATAAACTAACCGGGGAAAGGGGACGAAAAAACACTTTCCCCAAAGGGGCCCTTCTTTTCTATTCTTAAGGAAAAAGGCATCATGATTCAGAAAACCAGCAGCTCAAAAGCGTGGCAAAAATTGAGTTAAAAACGATGGAGACTACATGACTCCCACTTGATGGTGATTATGTTTGTTGCGGACGTCCTTTTGAAAATTATAGAAAGACCTGCATGAAACATTACAGTTTGGATCCCGCGCATTATATTTCTGCGCCCGGGATGAGTTGGGACGCTTTCTTAAAGTTTACTGGAGTACAGATTGATTTATTGTCTGACCTACCAATGATTCAGATCATTGAAAACGGATTGCGTGGAGGAATTAGTATGGCGTCGCATCATTACTGTAAAGCAAACAACAAATACTTGGACGGCTATGATCCAAGTAAAAGGTCTAACTATCTCATGTATTTAGACGCAAACAATCTGTATGGTTGGGCTATGGCGCAATCGCTTCCATTACGCAACTTTAAAATGTACACAGAAGACAATCCGAAAACATTCAAAAGGCATTAACGTGGTTGGGCAGTTTGACGTCGGATCAACAGCGTGGATACATTCTAGAAGTTGACTTAGAATATCCACATGAACTCCATGACCTGCAAATGACTATCCTTTAGCAGCAGAAAGTCTAAATATGAATCCAAGAGAGCCGCCTAAACTTGTGCCTAATCTTCGGGGCAAAAAAAATTATGTCTGTCATTACAGACTTCTACAATTTTATTTAAGACACGGTTTGAAGTTGACAGCTGTTCATCGTATAATTGCTTTTGATCAAGAACAGTTCATGAAACCATACATAATGAAGAACACTGATCTCAGAACTAAATCCACAGATGCTTCAGAAAAAGACTTTTTCAAGCTGATGAACAACAGCTGTTTTGGAAAGACTATGGAGAATCCGCACAAGCGCAAAGATGTTAGATTAGTCACCAGAGAAAACGAAGCAATTAAGCTGACTTCAAAACCAAATTATCAGGACTTTAGAAGATTTCATGATCACCTTTTTGGCATAACGATGAAAAAAAAGAAAGTCAAATTGGACAAACCTGTATTTATTGGGTTTACCGTTTTAGAAATATCAAAGCTTTTAATGTTAGAATTTCTTTATGACTACTTTAAGCCCTTGTATCCAGAGTCCAGAGTACTTTACACAGATACAGATAGTTTTGTTATAAATATCCCTACTGAAGACATCTATAAAGACATGGAAACCGAAGTGGCTAAAGGACATGCGGGATGGTATGACACATCCGATTACCCTAAAGATTCGCCTTTGCATTCAATTACTAATAAGAAGGTTTTAGGAAAGATGAAGGATGAATTATCTGGAAAGGTGATTAAGGAGTATGTGGGGTTAAGATCGAAAATGTACAGTATTTCGAGCCAGGAGAAAACCATTAAGAAAGCAAAGGGAATATCTCGCAGTGTTGTGCAGTCAAACATATCGCATGACAACTACAAAGAAGCATTGTTTGACAATAAGACTTTTCATCATGACAACGTAAAACTGCGATCTAATCTACATGAGATCAACACAACGGTTGTAACAAAGAAGTCATTAGATAGAACAAACACTAAACGGGTGTTTGTTAATCCAGAGTTTTCATATGCAATCGGGCACTGGAGGACGGCATAATTGTATACATTCTTCGGGTTTATATTTTTCATCAACTTTTATTATAAGATCAATCATAGCTTCATCCAATTCATTTAAATCTTTTCTCATGTTTGCTTGATGCGTTCGAATTTTTTTTATTATTTCAAGATATTCTTTTTCCCAATTTGGGGTTTGAGTTGTAGGTGATCTGGATGATTTAGCATGCATTGATTAATCCTCGAAAATGTTCCCCTAATAGCATTACACGCATCAAATGATTCCCGTATCATTTTCAAGGTCTCTTCCTTTACCATTCTTGTTTCGTTCTGTGCTTCGTCCTGAGCTTCCATTTTAACTCAAATATATTTACGTAAATTAACTAAGCAACTGGAACTGTGTCTGGTGGGATTATCTGCAGTTCTTCTTTTACAAAAGATCTTTGAGGAGCTGGTTGTTTTGTTGTGTCAGTTTCTCGTAAATAATACACGGGCGGATTCATTTTTACAATTCTTTTTATTTCATATGGGTCAACACTCCAAACTGGATCGGTTGCCCTGATGCGAGTGTCCCCTTCCGCTTCCCCCGGTAAATAAAGGTACCTTACTTTCAATCCAAATGGTAATAGTTTGCTGGATGAAGACTCTCCTTCAACAACATCTATTGTTTGTTTTTTGATTGCTTGTACTGGGTTTAGGCCTTTAAATTCTTCATTATTCATTGCGCGCAAAACTGAGGGCAGTCTTCTAACCCATTCTGTGTTTGCGAGAATTGTCAATAAGCTCTCTGTGATACTGGTAGGAAAAAAGTCTTTCAGCTAACTGTTTGTTAAAGTTTTCAACTAAAGCCTGTGATCTGTGAACTCCTGGAATGCCTCTTTTAATGGTAACTCTATGTTTTAACAATAATTGATTCACTTGACCTTTAAATTCTTTCCAATCATCGACTTGAATCATGCGAGGATAAGTTAAAGGACCTCGTTGGTATATCAGTTGTATGGCAACAGCAACAGCAGAAGCACTCTTTTGTGTTAATGGTTCCGCATCTTTGTATCTTGAAGCTATGTCAATGACTGTGAGTGCGTATTTAAATATTTTTCGTCTAATCGTATCATGGGGTAATATAGAAGGTCCATTTGATGGGTGTCGTTTGGAGTTGTATTGACAAAGTGTGGTCTCTGTATTCGTCTAGGTGCAGGTAAATAAATTTGCCAAATCGCTTGTTTAGATAACCATTCCTTCGCTGTTTGTTCACTGACTCCAGCTGCTTGGCTTAGCTTTTGATTGCCGTGATTCCCTTCCAATATCCTTTTGGCGAATAATAGATTTTGTCCATTTTTATTCAGCCAATATTATGCGCAAAAAAATACACAATGGCATACCTAAGATAACAAACACGATTTCTTGCATCTTTTGTTTTCTGATGGATGATAAAAGTCGCTGAATTTTGGTGGGGGCAATGTTTCGATTGGTTTGCCTGTTACAAGATAATATTCTTTTATTGCCTGGTCAACGTCTTTAAATGTGTAAGCTGCATGTCCCTGTTTTTTCAGAGTATCATTAATAAAATCTAACTGCTCAATTCTCTGCTTTTCATAGCGATCTTGTGCAGCGGCTAGTTGCTCCATAGCTTTGTTATGTCTTTTTCTCTCGCCGTCGTCCCGTAGTTTACTAAACGCGTAATTACTTCCGCTAAAAGCAAGTGCATTAACCACAGCGCCGCCTATCATCA
>CM031627.1:45122198-45132198 GCA_018398815.1 Conus ventricosus
ACCAAATCCTATTTTGCACGGAAACCCCCCATTTTAAAGTACTAATTACGTCGATTTTTAGAGGTTTTTGGGTGTTAATATTGTTTAGAAACAGGTGTTAATTTTGGCCAAAACTGACATGAGAAGGACGTGATTTGTATGTGAAAATGGGGGTTTTCGTGCAAAATAAGATGGATGAGCTTGAACATAGATATTTACATTCTCTGAAGGCCTTCTTCCTTGCGCTGTACCCAAAGCGATCTGAAGCGATCAAAGCTGAGTGAATTTTCGTTGTTTTATTCGTTTATCACCTGACGAAGACCTAAGAGGAAGAAACGCGTTGTGTTTTGTCTTGTGACTCGTTTGTCCACGTTCTCTGGGCGGTTCGCTAACATTTATTTAAGTCGTGTTAAATAGTTCGAGGTCTCATTCTGTCAACTGTATATTATACTTAAGGCAATCTTCTAATGCAGTGGCTGTAAACCCCTTGCCGACAGGGCTTATTTGCTATGGCAATAAAAACTGTGTTAGTGTCAGTGTCAGAGTCCAAATCCAGAGGTCTTAGTGTGTATCAATGCGTGTAACATTTTGATCAGTTGTACTCTTCGTCTGTATGAACAATAGAACGAAACCAATACTTCAAATAGATCCACACTTTGCAGTTGAGAAGTTAGTATACCTCCCAAGATGGCAAACTTCACATCTCCTCTTGCCCTGCCCTCCCCTCCCGCCCCCCCCCTCCACCCCCCCTCCCTCCCCCCCCCCCCCCCCCCCCCCCCCACCCATTATGCTCCCCGCACCTAGAGAGTGGACAGAATACGGCTGAAACCGAACACAACTTTGTCTTGACCACACTTTTATTTCCTGATTTAAACTGCTGTGGGTTCGTATCGTTAGGGATGGTGCCGTGTATATCTCCAGTGTTGTTTTGTGTACTTTGCTCATTCTGATAATGCTGATTATAATCTTAAGATGCATCAAGTAGCAAGCCAGGTTGGCTCCTTTATCGGCTCGCTCTCTGCGACCATATTCTCTGAACTTGTCATAGTGTTTGCATGAGGTCACATTCACAGGCAGTAAGGGAATGTCGAAATTTTGGTAGACGTTTTCTAGAATCCTTGAAAACAGGCTGAAAACGCCTAGTTTCGGGATTCTATTTCCGCGTGGTTGGAAGCAATTCAGTCTTTTTGTTTTCCTAGATTTCGTCAAACATTTCATAAATCCAATAAAGCTGACCAATTATCGCAAATTTTTCTGAAGTACATTTGTAATGTTTCCAGGTATAAACAGACGATGATGTGGACGGATAGGACTTTAGCCCATGGTGTGTTCCTTGTAGGCACATTTTCTGATATCGGGAGGTTTGCGAAATCCGAAATGTGGTCAATTTAATAAAATGCTTGTCTTGTTTTTCCGCAAAAAATCATTCACGATTCCCAAGGCCATAGGAATCCAGTTATCTGTGTGTCCTACTGTAGGCAAGTATATAATGTTTCTTTGCAAGGTCAGCACGCCAATGTATAGACTTTGAGAGTAAAATCTGTCGTTCTGCATCCACAAGAAACAGACTTCAGTATCCACTTCATCCTCTGTCCTTTAAACCACACAGCGTACCTGTTTCTGGCCTGTGATGTACGCAGTGCCTGTTGGGCCAAGATGGCGATCAGACGCAACACTGACAGCAACAGCGGGGACTGGCCCCCTGCTTCGTCTTGTCTTTCCCAGCAATGACCTCACTCCACCCACTGTTCTCATGCCTCAAAGGAAGGTGGGACGTTTCCTACACCTTCTTGTGTGATCACCGACAGGATTGTAGCGACAATAGTGACGAGTCATTTTGTGACTATCCGAGCTGTCGGGAAAACATCAATGTGATGGTATTTAGGCATGGTACGTATAACTGATGTTAATCATAAATTTGAACCCTGTAGAAACGTCCAGTGTGAATCAGGAACACGTTTTAGACGGACTCCTTTATTTCTGAATATGCCCTAAGAAAACATAGCATCTGAGGGACTATTGTCCTCCGTTCTGTGCCATGTCTATGGATAAAAACTATTTAGAGGGGGATTGTCCTCCGTTCTGTGCCATGGATATGGATAACAACTCTTTAGATGGGGATGTCAAATATTGGGACATCCCCATCAAAGAACTGCTACCATAACGAGCATAGCAAGACGAGCGCCCTGTTTTCTGTCCTCACGTTTCATTCCCACAACCTTCCTGTAAAAAACATCTTGCTCCGCAACTTCCACATCATACGGTCTGATCCTTCCCTACAAGACGTTTTTCCCCGCCGCCACTAATTGCGTTCAAACGTGACACCAACCTTCGGGACCACCTGGTGCGAGCTGCTTTTCCCCAGAGACAGACCATCCCTCCCTCCAGGCACCAGTCCTTGTGGTATTAAAAGGCTGTAAAACATGTCCATTCATCGACGAATCAAGGACCATAACCGGCCCCAAGGGAAAGTTCACTGTCAAGGCGCCGTTCAACTGCCAGACTGAGAACATAGTGTTTGTCCTTTCGTGGGACACTGTGCAACAAGAAATACACTGGTGAGACATACCGTCGCCTAGACGATCGCTTCTCGGAGCACCTGCGGTCAATGCGCCTGGGATACCGTGAGCCTGTAGGCGTTCACCTTAACAGCCTCAACACAGCTTCAGTCACTCAAGGGTTGCTGTGGTCTGGCAGAACCATGAAAGTAGACTGTTCATGGAGTCTACAGTCATCGCCCGCCTCGGCACCCGCGTCCCAAATGGACTGAACACCAAGGAGCAACTGCAGTGTCTTCCAGCCTTATCCTAACAATTTTTGTTTGTTTGTCAGTATATGTGTCACCCTTGTCAGTGTGTGTGAAGAATGCATGTGTACACGAGGATGTGTGTTTACAGCAGGCCTCTTTCCACCCCCCTCCCCCCCCCCTCCTTGTCCTCGCCCTTTCTCTCTCTCTCTCTCTCTCTCTCTCTCTCTCTCTCTCTCTCTCTCTCTCTCTCTCTCTCTCTTCTCTCTCTCTCTCTCTTCCCATATCCTTGCTAGCTGTGCTCACCTTCTGTGTACCTGTTTGTGTGTGTGTTGTGTGTGTGTGTGTGTGTGTGTTTTGTGTGTGTGTGTGTGTGTGTGTGTGTGTGTGTGTGTGTGTGTGTGTGTGTGTGTGAACCTTTTTGTTTTGCTACCTTCTTCTCTTCTTCTTCTTCTTCTTCTTCTTCTTCTTCTTTTGTTTCTGTCTGTCACCAACTCATTCTGATGATGAAGATGCTAAGTGTCGAAACGTCCAAACTTCTTTTCCACCTGTAAGTTGACATTTTACATTTTTGCTGTTTCACCTGATCCTCAAGAAGATTGTGTGAGTATAAAAACTTAACCAAATTATCATCGTGCTCTTCTGCCTTCTGCTCCATGTGTGAGTTCACCATAGATACACATCAGCTAGGATTTCTGATGCATTTAGAACAAAATTCTTCACAAAATAGTTAAGCCTATGTATGCTATCATTTGTTGTCCGTTGAGTAAACTTATGTTCATAGAGTTAGATTTCTACGCCGACTGATATGAGAAGTAAATGTCCAGCATCGTTTGTCGGGGTGACTGGGTAGAATTAAGATACTGAAATCAACTGATTATCTAAACAACGGTTCATGCATCCATTATATTTACTGCCACCTCTGTTGCTGTACTTGAGTTCCATTAAAACAAAACATGAACCAGTCACACGATAGTACAAAAAAAGAAAAAGAAAAAAAGAAGTGAAGCACTTGGTTTCTTTGTAATACGTTGCTACATGTCAATTTATTTGGTCAACGCAATACGATTCACCAAGACTTTTTGAAGAAAAAAGGTTGAATTTCCCATACCTTACTGGCCCCAAAAGGGTGGCAAAATGTATGAGTATTAGTGTGTCAGGGGCACAGCACAACGACATCCATCTCCCTCCTTCGGGCCCCCTTTAATTATCCCTGAGCTGCATCATGTACCCATTTACTGCTGTTTCATTTCTAAATTTTGCTGTAAGGAAACAGGGTAAATTTAACATATTTGTCGACTCTTTTACCTGGTAATACAGTGTTTTCACATCAGTTCAGTTCTGCGATGGGCAAGTGGACTGTGTCGATGAGAGTGATGAAGCCATATGTCCATATATCAAGACAGAAGAGGAATTGTATCACGTGCCCTTGGCTCCTCCAGCTGTGATTGATTTTGTAAAAAGTGGCAGAACTACCATCACTCCTCTCCCAAAAATAAAGGACGACGAGTCACTACGGTTGCATATTTGTCCAGACACTCATTACCAGTGTGCATATAACGGCTACTGCCTGCCTACCTACACCAGATGTAACAGCTTTTATGACTGCCCGTACCATGAGGATGAAGCAGGCTGTGACAGCTACACCTGTCAAGGTCACTATCGCTGCTTTGACTCCAAAGTATGTGCACATCCAAACCAGGTATGTGACGGTATCTATCAATGTCCAAAGTCTGAAGATGAGCTGTTCTGTGACATGCACTGTCCACGTAGCTGCACGTGCTATGGACTGGCCTTCATTTGTCCACAACCTTTCCCTGCCCATGGTTATTCTGAGCTGCGATATCTGAACACGAGCAGCAGTGGCATGACTCTCTCACAGCTAGAGGCCAATACAATGTTGGTCTTCCTCAGTCTCCATGACTGTCACCTTCACAATGTTACCGCCATATCTTTGCCCAATCTCATCAGCCTGGACTTGAGCTTCAACAGACTTGTCTCCATTCCATTCCAACTTTTGTATAACACTCATAATTTGAAAGCATTGCTCTTATCAAATAACCCTATAGTGCACTCTCTACCAAGCACCAGTAACAGCAGGGGGCCATTTACACACATCCAAAGGCTAGATTTGTCGCTGACCAATCTTCATGCGCTGGGCCGGCAATTTTCCATCCTCTTTCCTGGGGTCATTTGGCTGAATCTGTCACACAGTAGTACACAGCGTGTGACTGGTCAGGGATTTCAGTCAATGAGACTGCTTCAGGTTCTGGACATGAAGGGATGTCCAATGACAGAGATTGACAAAGAACTCCTGCAAGGTCTGGACCAGCTGCACACAGTCTATGGTGACAACTACAAACTGTGCTGTGTGGCCACACTTCTACCAGAATTGCAGAAATGCGAGGCACCAAGAGATGAAATTTCCTCCTGCCAGGACCTGCTGAAATCTAACACTTACAGAGTTTGTTTGGCTGCTTTCGGTTGTCGGGGCTCTGGTAGGCAAATAGCGTGAGTTTCGCGTTCCGTGTTTTTCTCTTCGGGAGAAGTGGTTCACAAGGATTCAGCGTCTTCGTCCTTCATTTGGGTGTGGTCTGACTTTCTGATGGGTGTTTATCTAACAGTGATAGGAGCGGTGATGTGTTTCTATAATAACGCTATGTCTGGGAGGACATGACATGGAGACACAGTGCCTCTTGTAGGCTGGCTGGCTTTCTCTTTTTGGGTCTCTTGTGAAGTGTCCGCATTTATTTTTTGTCTGATCACGGTGACCGATTTCTTGTTGTTCATTTCCCACTTAGCTTTTTGCACTTTGAAATGTGGAATGCGCAGTCGTCGCCTGTATGTCCTGGGTGACGGGTTTTATTCTTGCAGTTGTTCCTTTTACAACCTTTGGTGGCTCACTGGGAGTTTTTATGGTCAGACAGAGATCTGTATTCCTTTGCCTGTCACCAGGAGAATCTTTGCTGGACAAAACTATGCCTTGGGGGTTATGATTGTTTTGGGAACTTTGTTTGTTCTGCTCATTGCTTTTGGCCAGATAGCTATCTATTGGTCGTACAATCAAACACATTAAAACAGGGTCAAAGCACTAAATGTTCTCGGGACAACAGATTTTAGCACGCCGATTGTTCACTGTGGCCATATCAGACTTTCTCTGCTGGTTTCCTGTTGGGTTATGGGACTTCTGAGTTCACAAGGGGTACCTGTTTCCGGAGAACTCAACGTGGTATTAGCCATTATTGTGATGCCATTGAACCCGGCTTTGTATCCTTTCTTATACACAGTGAATGTACTTCTGCAGAGACGAGAGCACAAGAAACAAGAACGGGTTCAAAAATGGCTTAGAATCAATGAAACAGTTATTTTAGCGGTGGTGGTGCTTTTACTCAGTTGAATTGGGAGTTTGCACAGCTGCTTTTGACGATTTTTCTTGTAGATCATGTTGAAATGCATGAAATTTATCAAGTGAATAACTAGATAAGTAAGTAGATACATGAATTCATAAATAAATAAATGAGTAAATAAAAAAGAAGAAAGAAAGAAAGAAAGAAATAATGAAAAAAGCGTAACACTACAATGGTAAACGTCAACATTGTGAACATCAACAACTGGGATAATCGCATTGGGGTCTGCTCTGTAATACACATGTTTCCTTTCAGTCTCAGTCGTGTTAGCTTCGTGCAAAAGACGTGCGTACTGCGTTATGACATTCTCTTATTCAAATTCTTCCACAGATATGGAGATTCCTATCATTAAGGTACAACTTACAGCTAGGAAGTCTTATCTACGACTGCTCTATGGACAGGCTATGAACCAGATTGGATCCTCTGTCACTGTAGGAGATAAAAAAAAATCACCATTGTTCAGTTGCTATATCACAGGGGCTGGAACAGCTCAGTTGCAAGTGCGCTGGACTCGCAATCGTGGTGATTCTTTGGTTGTGGGTTCGAATCTCCGCCTGTCCGTTTCAGTACAAGGGGATTTTCCCCTCAGAGTTCGTAAGCTTACATCTTTCCAAAAAAAAAACGCTTCGAATGGAATGGGATAATAAACCAAGGCTCCATGTGTGAACTCAGGTAAAACATCTTGCACACGCGTATAATCTCATCACCAGCTTTCGGAAGAGAAGGCCAGAATGGCCGTTGGTGTAGATGACACGTTAGACATAGCATGCATCCTGCGTGAAAAATCGAAAGAATGAAGGAACAAAACCGAGTTAAATTATATCCAATGAATCACATGGGGAATGACTGGAGAAGGCGCTGACAGGCAGCTCTTCACTCAGCTCTGTCAGAATAGGGAGGTGTCTTTTTCCCCACTTCTCATGAATCACATGGGGAATGACTGGAGAAGGCGCTGGCAGGCAGCTCTTCACTCAGCTCTGTCAGAATAGGGAGGTGTCTTTTTCCCCACTTCTAGTGGTCCATGTATCCCAACCATTCCAGCCATTGATGAATCAAGTAATAACATTGAGTCGTCTGTATACGCATTTGAAATATGTGCCAGTTTGTTGCATGGGGCCATGAACAGTCTTTGAACGGCTCTTTATTACTTTATGTTCGTGAAATCTCCCTGTATTTCACTTTGTGTATTTATCATTCGGGATGATTTGACATGTGAACTTCTGTTTCAATCAGTGCAGGAAGGAAAGTTCCTGTAATGAATTGTTGCTGCTCAACTGGACACAAGCAAGTCGTTTCCTGCATATTCACCTCGTTGCAGTTACTTTCCTGAATGTTCCATATACGACAAAATTTGATACTGTAACCTTCCTAAACATATAGCATCTTCTAAAGATTGATGCTGGTCTAGAAATATCGTTAATTTCGTTGATAAACGTCACAACACACACACACACCACACACACACACACACACACACACACACACACACACACACACACACACACACACACACACCACACACCATCAGATTTTTTAAGGACACTTTTATATTGTTCATATATATATATATTTATTAGTTTCTTGTAATTTAGTCCCTTGCGGATTCATTCCAAGAACTGGCCCTCAGCACTTGTGTCTTAGAGGATATCTTTTTATATTTTCTACTTTTCACAAGAAAATGTAGCTTGTTTTGCTCTTTTATGATTTTCTTTTGCTTCTTAGATGGCACCTTTGGTTGTTTTTTTGAAAACTCAACAAACATACTACGGTATTGCACACCAACCTTTTCTGGGATTGCATTCTTCTTAAAACTGAAAAGGCAGAGGAGTCAAATTACCACTTTCCGCGGTCACTGAGGAGAAACCACCAAGTTTCGAAATATCGGTATATGACCAGGAGTTATATGTTAGTGAGTTTCCCTCCCTATTGGAGGATGTCTCTCCCCCTTGGAGAATATAAGCTTGCTGAAGGCTCATTTTGAGAAGCATTTATTTTATTTTCCCCATTCACCCACTCAAGCACATACTGTTAGTTAGGCAGAATCATCTACCACTGCAGATATGAATGCGTATCTCCCCCTATTTCTTCAATCTAAGACATAAGAGCAAGCTTTGTTTATAATTCAATATTTTTTGCGGTCATTGCAACACCTAGCTGCTCTGTAGGTTGCTGGAACGGTGCTCGGTACTTATCCTTGGAATTTATTAGTTTCTTGTATATATATATATATATATATATATATATATATATATATATTATATATAAACAACATTGAATAATAACATAAAACAAATCCAGAATGACAAAAAATATTCATAAAGGCGGACAAGACAAGCAATTTTTTATAAAATGGAACCTAATGAGTACTCTCAACCCTCAACAAAAATATTCAGAAAAATTATTTTTTAAAAGCTGATAAGACTACATATGACAACATCTGCAAAAAGCACTTGTGCACCAAATGGATTTAGGTGGTAGGATAGAAGCAACAGCAATAAAAGAAGCTTTTATAACCATTAAAGATCACAAACCTAGCTTTCACAACAACCCTACTTGTAGACTAATAAACACATCAAAATCCGAATTAGGCAAAATTAATAAAAAGATCCTGGAAAAAACAATAGAGGACATAAAAACAAACACTGAATACAATCTCTGGAAAAATAGTTATGAAGTTATCCAATGGTTTAAAGAATTGAACAAACAGAAAAATACAGTGTTCATTACTTTTGACATAGTGGACTTCTATCCTTCCATTGATGAGGAATTACTTACTAAAGCACTAAGATTCGCCAACAAATATACAAATATAACAGATTCTGAGATGCAAATCATTCTCCACACTAAGAAAACCCTTCTCCATAGCAACAATGAAACTTGGATTAAAAAAAACAGCAGAAATTCCACATTCGATGTCACGATGGGATCTTAGATGGAGCTGAAACTTGTGAATTAGTTGGACTTTTCATGTTGTCTCATATACAGAAAATACTTGGCAAACAGGTTGGCTTATACATAGATGACGGTCTTGCCACGTTAAACAATAAACCAAAAATCATTGAAAACAAGAAAAAAGAACTTTGTAAAATTTTCAAAGCCATAACCTAAAAATCACAGTAGAAGCCAACAAAAAAATAGTAAATTATTTAGACATAACATTAGACCTTAAGGATCATACATACAAACCATATAAAAAACCTAATGACACACCTGTCTACGTAGACATCAATAGTAACCATCCACCCTCCATTTTAAAAACCATACCTAATGGTATAAACAAAAGATTATCTAAACTGTCATGCAATGAGAAAGAATTTAACAGTGCAGCATCCGAATACCAAGAGGCGCTGAAAAAAGTGGCTACAACTACACATTACAATACAACCCAGATAACAACATGAACAGCAATAGGAAAAACAGGAAAAGAACAATTATATGGTATAACCCTCCATATGATGGAAGAACAAAAACTAACGTAGGAAAAGAATTCCTCAGAATCATTAAAACATCATTCCCAAAAGAACATGTACTATCTAAAATATTCAACAAAAATACCATCAAGCTATCGTAATCGTGTATGCCCAACCTTAAAAATATAATTGATTCTTCCAATAAAACCAAAAACAAAACAACCAAAGAGGATGATGAAAGGATATCTTGTAGTTGCACACAAAAGACCAGTGCCCTCTGAATAATAAATGTCTCTACAACAATATTGTGTACCAAGCTACGGTAACAACAGACAGTGATAAAGAAACATACATAGGGATCACGGCAAACCATTTTAAAACCAGATATGCAAACCATAAACAGTCTTTCGAAAATGAAAAATATAAAAACCAAACAGAACTAAGTAATATATTTGGAA
>CM031627.1:45134698-45166303 GCA_018398815.1 Conus ventricosus
AGGCTCTCTCATACCTTTGCATCTGCACTTTTGTTCCAACGAAACTTAACAGCAAGTGTTTGGAAGATTGGCAAAAAGGCAGAGCAATCAATACGTAGGGATATTGTGACGTTGCGATACTGGAATGTAGCATTGAAGAACAACAGGTTGGTATACAAAACTGCTATCAATACACTTGACTTATCAGTTTTAGCCCTATTCAGAGGTAGTGATAAAATCACAAACAATAGTACTATGAACTCTTGACATTAATTTTCAGTACAATAACACCATCCTTTCTCATAAAAGACTATAAATCAACCATGACTTTCCAAGATATTTTATAGGTTTAGGTTTTATTTGCTCAGACAAATTGTCGCTATGTTAAGTGACCTGTCTTAGCCTTAGGTACGGTGACCTGAAAATATGCTGAATTAACAATTTCACACACTCTGAGCCCTGTTTGCTTCATGGTCTGTCAGATGAATTGTCAACCACCCCATCTACTCCTACACCCATCCTCTTGTACAAATTGTACAAACACACACACAGTAGTCCCCCTTTTTCCCCCTCTTTCCTTCTCTCTCCCTTTGTCTCACAAACGGAAAAAACACACTGACGTCTCCCCCCTCTCTCCTTCCCCTTACAAGCGCTCACCCCCCTGACTCTTCCCGCAATTGTTTTGAAGTCGCCGGCAGCCCGACTTTGGAAACAATGTCATGGAAACAATTTACGTCACTTTCAAAGTACGTCGCACGTTTCCCTCCCTCTCCTCTCCCTTCCCTTAGCTGAATGCACATTCTCTCTCTGCTAGATCAGAGAGAAGCCCACAGCCTCCCTCCTTCTCTACACAACCCCCTCCACCACATTCACCACCCACACACTGATTGTCGTGTGTGAAAACCGGGATTGACGGAATTATGTTAAACAATCCTTTGTCAGTTGGCACGTGCTGATACAGGTGCTTTAAATTCAAACCCCAATGGCTAAGAAAGTGCATTTTTAAACATTCTATACCGTACCTCCCACCGTAAGTGGTGGGGGATAACCAACCCCCCCCCCCCCCTCCTCTTTTCTTTGTCTTTAGTGACACAAAGCCAACCGGAACTGGAAGTGGGATAAATCGTGAAGCCGATTTAAAAGGGGAAACTCATTGTGAACACTCACTACCCCCCACAGACCAGCTGTAGATGGATCAACACAGTGTAGCCACAAAGACAACAGGGGTAAAGCAGAGAGAGTGAAAGTTGATCTCACCTACTCTGATCTGGTCTAAGGTTCGCTGATCATCCAGAACTGAAAGTTGAAACTATGTTTCTAAATTTTGAGACTATTCATTTATTGTATGTATGCCATGTGGCTTAACAATATAACTTTTGGGCAGTACTTGGTGACATCTATCAATATGATGAAGTGTATTCTATTGTGATAGTTTGCTTGCCACAACTTGGCTATAAACCATTTAGATGCCCCAGTAGGATTATGCATTAACAATCTGATTAACATGCTTGTTTACAATCTGACTTTTGCCAGTATTCAATACCATCTGTTACGATCGTAACTCAATGATAAATTCTGATCATACAAACAGTATGCCTGTACTAGGTGAAAATTGTTAAGTTGATTTATGAATACTGTGGGTTGTCGGAGTGCTTTGTGGTGTGTAACTCTAACTCTTCACCACATATGTACTTGGGCTAATAGTATTCCAAGTCACTTCAACTTAATATATAGGACAAAGATTGAAGAGGTATTTGACTAACATTGTTTACCATTGTATTACTGTCTTCTACCCTTTGTTTCACTTAAACACTGACTGAAACTGAAAACTGATAATTATGGCAGATATGTGAATGGTAGTGTAATCCTTTGTTGAATGAGATCTCACACATTTACGGAAAGCCAGAGGGCAAGTGTGAGAACTCAATAGGCAAGACTCCCGGCTACTTAACTACAGACCAGGTTCTGTTTGTTGTAGAACCTGGGTTCCTACCTACCCTGGGTATGCCTGGTAGAGAAGAAACACCACAGCCCAGCAATTGATCAGCAGGTTTACATAGAAGTAGATCAATCATCAGCAACAGGAGAGAGATCAACTATCCTCTCTGACATCAGATGAGTTCAGATATTCCAAGTGGACTCCACCTCAACTCATTCAGAACTTTCTCTCTCTTAATAATTAAAAGTGGGAACCAAAACTCAGCCTGAACTGAGTTTATGAATTGCAGTTCAAAATTTCGCCCTTGTATAAGATTCATTCAGTATTAAATGTTTGAATTATTTCTAATTCAGTCACTCAGAGCTACAAGTAGTTTAAAGTTTACAAGCCCAAGGAAAATTATTCTTGAGCCACACCTGAGTAGGTTTATCAGTCCTGAGAAAAAATCAAAATGTCTTTCAACGACTAATACTGGAAAGTTGCTCCTTCCCTAAGAAGTAAGAGGGAGGGTGGAGGGGAAATTTTACCACGACTCTAATAGAGAAAACATTCTAAGTCCTTCCCCCAAGAGGATACACCAACCCACTCCCAACTCTAGTCACAGTCTGTGTAGTGAATGTGTAATATTGAAAGTAGATATAATTTCCTGATTGCTGAAACAAACATTGCTTGGAAGATGATACACACAAAAAAGAAGAAATCTTGGGGTTTTAAGCGTGTGTACGGTAACGACGGACTAATATGGTATCCATTGGGTTAACACCTGTGTGACATCAATAAATCAGTGCTGGTCATGATCGTCAAACCTTTCCCCCTAAAAAAACGAAGTTGACTGTAAAGTGTGTTTTCCTTGCTTTTTATCAGTTTGGCTACATCTGCATACCTGCAATATTTTCTTCTTCTTCTTCTCTTCTTTAATTCCAGTGCTGGGTCCAGGGCTGGGTCCCTGCAAATGTCTTCCCTGTCCATTTGACAATGTTCCCAGTCCATCATTTTCTTGTCGTCCTGACGCCCCTAGTTCAACAGTTTCTGGAGGATTATTTTAGCAAGGCCGCTCGATCTTGTCACATAGCAACACCAGTGTAACTTTCTGTTCCAAGCTGATGACAGTACATTTTCCTACGGGTCCATGTGCTGTCTGACCATTTTACACACTTGTTGACTGCTGATGTGAACAGGGTCTCTAATGTTTTGCATCTTGCAATTGCATCTCTTTTCCATGGCTTTGATTCCTCTTTCCAGATCTGCTGTGATGGTCCACACGCACGCAGGCAGACAGATAGCAGTGCATGCAGAAGTCTAATCCTGTATTTCACTGAGATGTTCTTGTCTTCCACAAAGACTTATCAGGTCAGTGCCATGGTTGTCTTTGCTGCCCTAGACAGGATTTCATATTTGGATTCCTCACTGCTGATGAGGGATCCTAGGTAAGTGAACTGTTGCACTGATTCTAGCCTCTGACTGTGTACAGATATATCAGTACTGACGGTGGAGTCATGGGTAGCTGTCAACGTGGCCTTCCCAGCGCTGATTTCCATGGCATATATGGCTGGTGTTTCATCCAGTCTTTCGGCAAGCTCAGTGAGCTCTATTTCACTGTCTGCCAGGCCATATCTGCAAATCAGAGATTTGTGATGGTTTTTCCTCCAGTGCTGACTGCGTCAACATGATCTTTGAGTGCATCAGTCCTGCTGTGCGCAGGAAATACGTTGATAAGTGAAAGAGACAGAAGGCAGCCTCACGAGCTCAATTGAAGCATAGAATCTTTATGTGATAGCATCCTGTACGAGCATCCCACTTTGGTTTGGAATGCACTTGCTGTTTGATGTCGATGAACTTCTGCCTAATATTAAAATAATTCTTCATTGTGACTCATAGTGCCTCCTACCAGGAACTCTCTATAGTGTGAGAGATTATTTTTTTTTATTTCTGCAAAGGGTAGGTAGATTACAAATCAGTTCAATTGTGTTTCTGCTTTTGTGGAATCCAGTCTGTTCTTTCACAATATTTTCTTTCTTCTTTTTTGCTGAACTGTCTTCTTTGCCACCTCAGAGGTCTTGCACCCGTGCTGCTCAGTTTGACACCCCGTCCACAGACACAATTTGGCCTGACCTGTCGCAGCCCTGGCACCAGCAGTCCACAGGGAGCAGTCAATTTCAAGCTGTCAAGAGGTAACCCACTGGAGGAAACGCTGCACTGCTGCCAAGTCATTTCAGTGGCGCCTGTTTTGATCCAACATACGCAGAACACCAATACAAAGCCCCCTTGTGACAACAATAATTGCATAGTCCTAGAGCCGGCGTACGTGAGCTCTCCTTCCGAAAGGGCCACCTATGTCCGTCCAGTGACAACTCCCATACACCCGCCGATACATGTGACCCTGGCAGATTCAAACCAAGACCACAGACGTGAGGAGGACATCGACAATGTGGTCACCATGAAAGCAGACTTTCTTATGCTTATGGACGAGAATGGGGATAATGAGGATGGTGCTACGGATTTCCATTCCAGTCTGAGACTGTATCACCGTACTCTATGCTTCATTATATATCCCGGCGTTAACCAGGCTCGAGAGATACAGACACCTGCAGTGTTTGTCAGGAAGTTTGAGCAACACTCTCAGAGACACACACATCCATTAAGTGGATGAAACTCGACTGTGTGGTCCCAGTCTTCCCAGTTGCACCTGTAGCAAACTCAACTCTGGTTAGCAGCCAGTCCGGGCATAAAAATCCCGCGTGGCTCTGATGGGAATCAAACTCACGACCTCCCAACCGGGAGTCCGCGACACAAACCACTTCGCCATGGCGGCTGGTTGTTCTTTGGCAGTAATTATATCTATTTTCGCTTGCAATCTATTCAGAACGATTTGATCATTACTTTGCTGCTGTGGCTACTCAGGCTTGTGATGTGGTAGTTTGGAGATTGTTGGAGATTTCCTTTCTTGGGGATGATGATGATTAGTGATTGAATCCATAGCGTGTGCCGCTCCCGAGCGTGCAATATTTTGTGGCACATGACTGTCAGGATTTCAGCTACAGCCTCTCTGCCATGTTTCAAGAGTTCTGCAGCGATGTCGTCAATGCCGGTAGCCTTTCCCATGTTAGTATTGTCACTGTGGATATACCTTCTTCACCGAGTATTGGGAAGCCATCCTCATTTTGATGAATCCTGTGCTGTTAGCACTTTTAGATCTCCTGAAATCCTGTGCTCTGGTTACTGTAGAGTTCAAAACTGTTCCGTCCACCTTTTCATGATTTTTCTTCTAGTGTCAGATTGTTTGCAATTTTTGTCCTGAATACTGCTGAGTTTACTTTGCTTCTATTTGGTCTTGTCTTTCACAATCTTTCAAGGTTTCTTTACGTCATTGTAGTCTAGTGTGTGTGGTTTTTCCCCCCAGTTTCCTCATAATGATGTTCGATCCAGCTTTCTTCACGTTCTTCATGTCTTCATTATTCTCTTGTTTACAGAACCGTGTTTTACCCCCTCAGTCTACTACAGCGGTTTTAAGCTCCTTCTGTCGTCCCACATCTCCAAGATGTTACTTGAGATCCATTGTTTCGATTTCCATTTGCTTATTCCTAAGACCCTTGTTGCTCTTTAAGTAAACACGTGGTTAAACCTGTTTATGAGGGCAACAGGGTCCTTTTCTAAGTGAAACAGTATGGCGAATATTCCTCCAATGGAGGATTAGAATTGTTCAGAGATTGGGTCTTTTAGTTTGTCATGATTGAATGTAAGTCAACTGTCTCACAATCTTCTCGCTGCAATAAATGACAACGCATTAAATATAACAAAAACAGCTCATTAGAAAATAGCAAGGCTGTGCATGCACTGCATATGCAACATAGCAATGGGTGGTGTGATGTTGTAAAACAAGCCAGAATAACAGAAAAGGCAATTGCACAAGAAATAGAGAAAGTATTATACTGTATTACACTATGTATTTTGTATCCATGCCATTGTTTCCAGTCACACTAATCGAATAAAAGGCAAAACCAATGTTTATCTACCGTGCGAATAAAAATATAGATTGAAAAGTTTTCATGGAGAAGCAATATCCCAGACAGCAAGGGTCCTAGGACCCACCTAGGGCCCACCTAGGTTCTGGCTAGATTCAGCTTGTCCAAGCTGGAGCTGGCTAGAACCTAGGTGGACCCTAGTACCCTTGCTGTAAGGGATGTTATTGACTCGTACAGAAAAACAAACAAACAAACAAAAAATCAGAGAAAAAAAGATGGCGGTACAGAAAAATGGAAAATTAAAATAAGTGTAAACAGAACGAAAAGGTGACACCACATGTGTAGCTGGAGGAGATCGGTATTATAAGCCGGAATGACTAGACTGTTGACAATGTGGCGATAGTGAGAGTGGCTCATCTGATTTCAGGGTATGTGCAGCCTGTAGGATACAATCCAGAGTCTCTTTCTGGATGGTGGTACAGTACTGCCAGCCCGAACATATACCTGGCACTCCAGGTCAGACAGCCCATCATGATCAGCCTTCGTCACATGCACCTACAGTGTGCAGCTCACGACCACTTAACAGTGTACACAGTGAGAGGCGGACAGACACAGAAGCTTTGGAAACGCTGTGGAACATTACCTCCCTTACCAGTGGTGTTGGTTCACATGGAGAAAGTGATCATTGAGATGGAAAGGAACCATTTTTTTTTTTCGCGGTTTATGAGTTTACCTGATATATTTACCCCATTCAGAATGAAGGGGTTTCGGATGCTTTACAGCTTGCATCCGGTGACAGTGCGATCTCTGTGCATCTATCTGTCTGTCTGTCTGTCTGTGTGTCTGTCTCTGTCTCTGTCTCTGTCTCACTCAGTCTCTCTCTGTCTGTCGGGGTTTACTTCTGGCACGCAGAATATAAACATAACAGGCTAGAGCTCCGCAATCAAAGTGAAATTGTGAGGTAAACAGACATTCTTGTGCATTCATCATCACGTCTTCATACCATTTTCCATCCATGCTGCATGTGCTGGATTTGTGACTACATTTCTTTCTTTCATACATCGTCCTGTTGTGAAAAAGGATGCCTTATTCTTTAGGACAATGATAATTCATACGTTGCAGATGTGTTAGCATAGTTTTGGTCCTCTCTCTGTCTAGAACTACAGACTTTTGCTCCAGCACTGTGGTAACATTGATCAGAACCCCGGCCTGCTCCTGGCAACAAAGCTGGCAGCCTGAGACAGACCAGACTCCGAAGCTCCAGCAGGGCTCACCAGCATCCAGCCTCTCCACCTCTCGGATAGCTACAGAGCCCAGACATCAATGATGTCAGGTTTTCCATTTAGGACCATAGCTGCAAGTTTCCTTAATTGAAGGCTAACATGATAGACACAGATGTCAGCCTTCAATTCATGAAACTTGCAGCTATGCTGGACTGCATGATGACATTACGGCACAAAATGACAGATTGAATGGAAAACATAGTGAAACTTGAACGACAGACCAACGATTTAGAATGTCGTATATGCAATATTTTATGGCATTGCCAGATGTAGTGTAAAGTTAAAACTAGTTTCACTTTCACTTTTCAACCGGATACAGCTTATGTATGACGCGCTTTTATGTGACACGCTTTTGTTGGGTTTGACGTCAGAAACGGAAAGTAGATGGACGCTGGTTTTTTTGGCTGCCTTGTTTCTGTTATTACTTCACATGGTTGTCAGAATTGTGAACTTGAAACAGACCTACGTATTGTGAACTGGAATATACGTACGTGATGGCTGAGTCAATTTATGTGAGGACTCCCGACTCATTTGTGGTTAGTGCAAATCCAGCGGCGGCATGGGAGAAGTGGAAACTTCGTTTCGACATTTTCCTTCAAGCAACGGGTGCAGTGCCAAGCCGGACGCGGTGAAGTTTGGACTTTTATTAAACCATATTGGTGATGAAGGACTCGAGATCTTCTCCAATTTTGTGTTTTTGGGGGAACGACCTAACCCAGACAATGCCGACCAGCCCCTGCCAGCAGAAAGCAAGACCAATTACAACACTGTTCTGGGGAAGTATGATGCTTTTCTTCAACGTAGAGACCCGCAGTTGATGTTGCGCGAACAGTTTGGTTCCATCTGCACAGGGAGCCTTCCAGTCGTTTGATCGTTGGCTCAGGTTAGTCAAAGACAAGGCAGCAGCTTGTAAGTTTGACAACTGTGACACAATGATCAGAGACAAGCTGGTGTTTTCATGCAAAGATGACACCGCCAAGCTGAAACTGTACGACGTTGGTCCAAGGCTTACCTTACAGAAGACCACTGACATTCTCGCCATGAGGGAACTGGCTAAGAATGAACTGGAAAGAAGCAAGACAGCCAGTGTGGGTGCCCTCCAGAGAGTTTTCAAGGTAACATGCGACAGAGTGCATACAAAGGTTAGCGCAGGTGGCAAGAAAGGTGACACCAAGGCCTCGCCAGCTGGCAGAAGTGCGGCTACTGCAATGGCAAGCATCCTCCCGGCAAGAAGAACTGCCCGGCAGCGAAGGTTTGTTGCAGAAAGTGCACCAAGATAGGCCACTACGCCATCGTTTGTAGAAGCTCAGCGTCAGTCCACGAGGTCGTCCACGAGAACCAAGCGGAGCAGTCTGAAGATGGGGTCCCAGTTTTCGTGGGTGGCGTCAGTAGTAATGGCGTGCGTGCAAGAACTGTCACTCCAGCAGCCGTTCCGGTGAGGTCATCAGTGCCTGCTGACCCTGGGTGGCACATCAAGCTGAAGGTGGGATCACGCGAGCTGACCTGGTGTATAGACACTGGGGCCCAAGTGTCTGTGATGCCCGACCACATTTTCAAGCCAGCGTTTGGGACACTCCAAGAGCCTGACCGCACTCTCCTTGGGCCTGGTGACCAGCCTCTGGAGGTGAAGGGTTGCGTCAACCTCGACCTCAACCTTGGTCGTACACGTGTTCGTGAGAAGGTCTACATCGTCAAGGCATCTAAACTCCTACTTGGTGCGCCTGCCATCAGGAAGCTGGGGCTCATCAGCGACATCCCAGGTGCTTTACCATCAGGGCAATCAGATCCTTGCCTACTGGTGGTCAGCCTGCCAGCAGACGGCGAAGGCCAGCTTCGCTTCATCCAGCGACGTCAAGCGTCAGTTCCCCAAGTTGTTCACCGGACTGGGTAAACTGGGTGGTGAGCAAGCCATTCTCCTCAAGGACGACGCCAAGCCGTTCGCTCAACGGTGCCCAGGCGTGTTCCCTTACCCCTCCTGAAGAAGGTGGAAGCTCAGCTGAACGAGATGGTGGAAGGTGACGTCATCGAACCGGTGGACACTCCGACGGATTGGTGCGCTCCAATCGTTGTTGTGCCCAAATCCAACGGCAATTTCGTATCTGCGTCGACCTGACCCGCCTCAACAAGAGCGTGAAGAGAGAGGTCTACGCCATGCCATCTGTGGAGGAGACTCTCAGCAAGATTTCCAAGGGCAACGTGTATTCCAAGTTGGATGCAAACTCTGGATTCCATCAGCTCGTGCTTGACGAGGCAAGTTCCGAGCTCACCACGTTCATCACTCCCTTTGGGCGCTTCAAATTCAAGCGTCTGCCCTATGGAATTACGTCCGCGCCGGAGTACTTCCAGAAGAAAATGGACAACATCCTCCATGGCCTTGAGGGTGTTCTTTGTCATATGGACGACATCCTTGTCGTTGGCAAAGACAAAGCTGAGCACGACGCCAGGCTTCATGCTGTCCTGGAGAGGCTCTCCAGGCAAACCTGACCCTCAACCCCGACAAGTTCGAGTTCGCCAAAACGCAGCTCGAGTACCTTGGCCAGATCGTAGATTCTTCAGTCGGCGGCCTGAGGAAAGACCCTGCCAAGGTGAAGGCCATCATGGATATGGAGGCGCCGAAGAACGTGGCTGACATCCGAAGATTTTTGGGCATGGTGAACCAGCTGATGAAGTTCCTGCCAAACCTTGCCGAAAAGTCTAAGCCCCTGCGAGACCTGCTGCACAAAGAGTCAACGTGGATCTGGGGACCAGAACAACAGGGTGCCTTCGACACTCTCAAGAAGGACCTTGCCTCACCAGAGACTCTTGCACTGTACAGTCCCGAGCGTGAGACCGTCATCTCGGCAGACTCCAGTAGCTACGGTCTTGGAGCTGTATGTCTTCAACGCCAAGACAACGGTCAACTCCATCCTGTTGCATACGCAAGCCGTTCCCTCACAGCGACCGAGCAGCGGTATGCACAGATCGAAAAGGAGGCTCTTGCAGTCACCTGGAGCTTGAACATTGGTCAGATTTGTTGGTTGGCATGTCCTTTCGGGTAGAAACAGACCACAAGCCTCTTGTCCCTCTGTTCTCTACCAAGCTCATCGATGAACTTCCTGTCCGCATCCAGCGCTTCAGGATGAGGCTGATGCGGTATTCTTTTGACATTGTCCATGTCCCTGGCAAAGAACTCTATACCGCTGACACTCTGTCCAGAGCACCTTTGCCTACCACAGATTCTGCGGACAAAGACCTGACCTGCCAAGCAGAGGCATATGTCAATGCTGTCCTGCTGACCTTACCAGCTTCTGACCACAGGCTGGAAGAGATCCGGTCAGAACTCCAGAAGGATGACATCCTCAAACTGGTCATGCGCTACGTCCAAAATGGCTGGCCAGAGAAGAGGACTCTCAACAAGCCTCTCAAGACCTACTTCAACGAGCAGAGTTTCCTGTCTGTCAACGACAGTCTCCTGCTGAGAGGTACGCGACTAGTCATCCCTCCGTCACTCCGACAAGATGTCCTTCGACACCTACATGATGGTCATCAAGGTGTCAACAAGACGAAGGAAAACGCGGCAAACTCCGTGTGGTGGCCAGGGCTGTCCCAAGACATTGACATCATGGTCAAGACTTGCCCTGACTGTGCCAAAAACAGGAAAGCCAGAGTGGAGCCCATGAAAGGTACGCCTTCCCTGAGCGCCCTTGGTCCAGAGTTGCAGCTGACTTCTTTCAGCATGAGGGCAAGCAGTTCCTCATAGTTGTGGACTACTACTCACGGGACGTTGAGATCGTGCTCATGAACAAGATCGCCAGCGCAGAGACAGTCAACAGATGATGAAAGTCTTCAGTCGCCATGGCATTCCGGACACTCTAGTTTCCGACAATGGACCACAGTTTGCAGCCGAAGAATTCTCCAGATTTGCTCAATCCTGGAACTTCGAGCATATCACCTCTTCACCTCACTACGCCCAATCCAATGGTGAGGTTGAACGCGCAGTTCAAACCATTAAGAACCTCATCAAGAAATGCGATGATGAGTACCTTGGCTTGCTCATGTATCGCAACACTCCCTTCCCAACGGTTTCTCTCCTGCCCAACTGAGCATGGGACGCAGTCTGAAAACCCGAGTTCCATGTCATCCAGACACTCTCCTTCCCAAGACCCCGACGTGTCTGTCCTGAAGAAGAGAGAAAAAGAATACCGAGAGAAGATGAAAACCAGCTACGACAGAAGACATAAAGTTGTTGCTCCAGAAGACATCTCATCTGGCAACAAGGTGTGGATCCCGACGTGAAGAAGGAGGGTATTGTCATCAATCGTCATGATACTCCCAGAAGTCTCATCATCCAGACATCTGACGGTGGAGTCATCCGCCGAAATCAGCAGATGACCAGGAAGCTGTACGAGCCTTGTTTGCTTTCCCAGCAAGGCAACCACCTTCCTCCTTCCCTTTCCCTTTCAACGCACCTCCACACTTCTTGGTTCCACGTGCACCACTCCCAGTGCACAACCTCCTCCCTGCTCACCTGCCAAGGGCCTACCTGCTGTCACCGATGGTTCGACGCCAGTCAAGACAACCATGATGCCAACTCCTTCCCAGAGCTGCCATCTTCAATGACCCAGGGCCACAGAGGTCGCAGACAAGAAGATCCGCCAGAACAACGCACAAGCCTGAGCGCCTTATTGAACATTGTTAAGAGACTAGAACTTGAAAATTTGAAATGATTTCTTTTGATAATTTTATTAAAAAAAAAAAAGAAAAGAAAAGAAAAAGAAAAGAAAAGAAAGAAAGGAAAAGGCGCATTCATGAAATCAATCGAAAGACTCTGGTGCGAGACCCAGAACCAAAGTAGTGTTATTGTACAAACTTACATGCAGTATTATTTTCATAAATACTCGGTGCTCATTCTAGTCATTCTGGATATGTCTTATCACACGTTTGAGAACTTTAAATTGTTCTTCTGGAAAAGGGAGATGTAGTGTAAAGTTAAAACTAGTTTCACTTTCACTTTTCAACCGGATACAGCTTATGTATGACGCGCTTTTATGTGACGCGCTTTTGTTGGGTTTGACGTCAGAAACGGAAAGTAGATGGACGCTGGTTTTTTTGGCTGCCTTGTTTCTGTTATTACTTCACACCAGAGAGAACGGGAAACCAGGCAGGATTGTGAGGGCCTCGCGTATTATTTGTTAGCTGAGAAATTAGAACTGGCAAGGGACATACAGTTTGACAAGATCTACAGGTTGAATGGGCAAACAGACTCTTCAATAGGTGGGTTTTGTATTTTATAGAGCCCAGAAATCAATTCTCGGTGCTAGGCAGAGGCTGCGAGGTGCTAATGTATTTGTCAGAGAAGACTTCACCTAGTGAGTGAGAGAAACATGGGGAAAAACACCCCATGTTTTTTTATTCGAGAATCGCCAGAAAAGAAATAAAAAAGAGCCATTGATCTTTGTCAGCTGGTCATTGAAGGTAAAAACTGTTACTTAGGCCAGGTCAGTAAACTGAAATGTCCGCTTAGATATATGGCGGACCTGTTACAGTAATGTCATAACAACTTGATTTATTAAATCTGTGCCTAAATCAAAACATGGAGGTGAATGGAAAAAGGTAAGGATGGCACATCACGTGCAACTCGGGTTGGCACGGATGACACAGCTGTGTCAACGCTCCTAGTGACGGTAAAGTTCACGATAGAGAATGCTCGTGCAATATGTCATTAACGCGTAGTTGTTTAGATGTTTTAAGGTTGGTTGATAAAGATGTACCTGATGACACACGGGATGCAGAACATGCACATAATGAAGGAATGGATGAACGTGTGTTTCCTGTCGTGTTTGATGAATGCTGTTCTCCTAAATTATGAGTGCATAATGTAAGAGTAGTTGAAAACGTAATGTGCCATAACATAATGAAAGACTTGTGGGAAATGCTTTATCTCCTTTAGGAAAAAAAAAAAAAAAAAAAAAAAAAAAAAATATATATATATAATATTTATATATATAATATATATATATATATAATATATATATATATATATAATATATAAATGGCAAATTCTGTGTGTGTGTGTGTACGCTATAGACTCAAAAAACGGCTCAACCGATTGTCATGAAATTTGGCAGGTACGTCTGTTGTGACCCGAGGATGGTTTTGGGCTAATCTCTAAAAAAATAAAACCGTTAAAAACCGTTAAAAACTGTTATAACGGTTTCAAAGACATCTTTTTCCTCTGCTTTTCATCAAATGGCCGTTGTGACATTGCACAGGTACATCGAACCTAGAGGGACATCTCCCGAGTAACATAGGGTCATTGGACAGTTTCTACGACAGTTATTTATGACCGTTAAAAACCGTTAACAACACGTACCCCCCTAAAAAAACGATCAAAAATACAATCTTTTCTGATGTTGGCGGCAAAGGGAGTCGTCGGATCGCCACCAAACATGCCATGAGTCTAGAGGGACATACTGTGGATAACATTGGGTCATTCGATAGTTTTTATGACCGTTATTTATCACCGTTAAAAAGCGTTATTTTCTAAATTTCGACCTTTCTTGATGAAATTTGGTATACTGGTGTAGTTTTAAATGCTGAATAATGATATACAACTTACACGAACAGAAACTTAAAATTGACCGTTAAAAACCGTTATTATATAAATTTAGACCATTCTTGATTACATTCGGTATACAGATGCAGTTTTACACGCTGAACAATGATATACAACTTACACGAACCGAAACTTAAAACTTGACCGTTAAAAACCGTTATTATATAAATTTAGACCGTTCCTGATGAAATTCGGTATACAGATGCAGTTTTACACGCTGAACAATGATATACAATTTACACGAACAGAAACTTAAAATTGAGCGTTAAAAACCGTTAAGATCAGTTATTTTCTAAATTTACACCTTTCTTGATGAAATTTGGTATACAGGTGAAGTTTTAAATGCTGAATAATGATATACAACTTACACGAACCGAAACTTAAAATTGACTGTTAAAAACCGTTATTATATAAATTTAGACCGTTCCTGATGAAATTCGGTATACAGATGCAGTTTCACCAGCTGAACAATGATATACAATTTACACGACAGAAACTTAAAATTGAGCGTTTAAAAACCGTTAAGATCCGTTATTTTCTAAATTTAGACCTTTCTTGATGAAATTTGGTATACAGGTGAGTTTTAAATGCTGAATAATGATATACAACTTACACGAACGAATCATAAAATTGACCGTTAAAAACCGTTATTATATAAATTTAGACCATTCTTGATAAAATTCGGTATACAGATCCAGTTTTACACGCTGAACAATGATATACAATTTACACGAACCGAAACCTAAAAATTGACCGTTAAAACCGTTATTATATAAATTTAGACCGTTCATGATGAAATTCAGTATAAGATGCAGTTCTACATGCTGAACAATGATATACAATTTACACGAACAGAAACTTAAAATTGAGCGTTAAAAACCATTAAGATCCGTTATTTTCTAAATTTAGACCTTTCTTGATGAAATTTGGTATACAAGTGAAGTTTTAAATGCTGAATAATGATATACAACTTACACGAACCGAAACTTAAAATTGACTGTTAAAGACCGTTATTATATAAATTTAGACGTTCCTGATGAAATTCGGTATACAGATGCAGTTTTAACACGCTGAACAATGATATACAATTTACACGAACAGAAACTTAAAATTGAGCGTTAAAAACCATTTAAGATCCGTTATTTTCTAAATTTAGACCTTTCTTGATGAAATTTGGTATACAGGTGTAGTTTTAAATGCTGAACAATGATATACAACTTACACGAACCGAAACTGGAAGATGACCGCCTTCTACAACTTGCCCTGGAGGAAGCCTCCATCTCTCAGAGACCCCGACTGCTGCGTGACTTCTGTATTATCCGGTGGCTTGCAACCCCAGTAACCAGGCAACCTGTGGAACCTCTTCAGAGACCATCTTGCTGAAGATTTCCTTTTCCAAGTCCGAAGAGATGTCTGTTATGAAGCGCAGTACACAGATGCCATCTACAACCAAGCTCTTACTGGGATTCAGCACAAAGTCTTCCTTCTTGGAGGCAAGTCTACAGAGGAGTATGGGATGCAACAGTCACACAACGACAAACTGTGCCTCGAGAATACTACCGCGAGACCAATTACGATTCTACTACACTCTGGGCAGCAGCTGATGATCAGCTGAAGAAGCTGACAGCTGACCAGAGAGACGTGTACGACAGCTTTATGACCATGGTTGAGCAGAGGCAGGATCCCACAGCAAGCAGCAACATAATGTTCCTTGATGCTCCATGAGGGACAGGAAAGACCATCCTGAATCTTATCCTGAACAGGATCTGCTCCACAGGCAAAATAGTGCTAGCCACTGCTTCCAGTGGCATTGCCGCTACTCTTTTTCCGGGTGGGCGGACTCGCTGACTCTCTCTCCGTTCGTACGAGGAGCTGAAGATCGCCAACCTGCCCGTCAAGCGTGGGTCAACGTTGGCCAAAGTCATCAAAGAGGCTGCAACCGTCATAATTGATGAAGCTCCCATGACCCACAAAGCTATCTACGAGGCCATGGGACTCTACGCTGCAGGACATCACCCAAGTGCACAGGCCAATGGGAGGCATCCCAACGCTGTTCTGTGGGGACTTCTGGCAGATCCTCCCTGTCGTCCTCAATGGCACCAGAGCAAACATTGTCAACGCCTGTCTGAAAAATGGCGGAGCATGATTGTTAAATATGAGAGCCCACCTGTCTGGAAATCCCCAGACAGCCAGCTTCGCCAAACTTCTGCTTGACATTGGCAATGGTGCCATTGAGTCATGTTTCCAGATACTATATTGGTCCCACCAGCACTATGCCAGTTTTATGATAGCCAGGAGGATCTGATAGAAGCAGAGAACGGTATTATGCCGCTTCTAGCTCACCCGCTCTCAACGGCCTTGGCCGGTCTCGTGCGGGCGACTCCAGAAGCGGCATAATACCGTTTCTTACTAAGCATGACTTTAATAACCAAAAAAAAAACGACCCTACAAACAGACATACTGTGTAGGGTTGTCCGTTTTCAATACTAATTTACAAAACTTTTCAGATTTCAGTTTTTGTTTAATCCTGTGTTTTCTTGATCATTATCAATAACATCTTTTCCGCAAACATTCAATCCAAATTCATCTACTGCTTAATGTGATATAAAACTACAGTCTTTCTTTTAACTGTTTCTTCTCTAAGTCTTTAAAACCGAATTATATTGCTGACATTTAATTCCACACACTCGTATTCCTGCATGTTGCCACTGAAAGCTAGTTTCGACATAGCGTTTCTTTTTTTAATATGTCTCTTTCTGACTGAACAGTCATCTATATTAAAATAGCGTCTGCGTTCCTTCAAAACAGTTTCTATAAATGTATTTCTAATCTCTCTACTCAGTTTATTGTAGGATCAACTAAATATATGTCATTCATATTGTCCCATATAAACCTTCTATTATGTTTGCTTTGTTCCATTAAAAGCGTTGGACAGAAATCAATATGATCAATATTATTGCACGGCTAAACTGTTGTAATAGGTCAAGGATAATATTGTTTTTTCACAACCAGTTCTGCCACAAATTAATGAACAATGAGGTGTTTTGTGTCATTAAAGTATAACTGCTCCATAGTTTTATAAATGAATTTTAATCTAATCCAGTTATTGTTTTTATCATGCTCTCTGTTCAAAACTTGTTCAGATAATAAAACCCTACAAGACCTAAATGTGTTAGGATTAATCCAATCAGTTCTGTAAGAGTGTTTCTATTTAAGTCAACAGTGATTTTGTTTGTTGGTTGTTATAAACCTTATTATTCCTCACCATTGTGTAGGAGAAACGACAATGGTAACGTTTTGTCGTTTAACGTTCTAAGTTTTGCCAGCTAATTAGATTCCCTTTTAAAAGGACGTCTCTGACGCCCACAACCCCATCCCTACCCTAATCTTTAACGACGAAATTCAAATATCAATTGTGAATGGTGTTTCATAATTTTCTGTTGGAAAGAACTGTTAATTTGTAGAAGCTTCTTTAAACCGTTTCTTTTTGTGGAGGCATGTACTGTTTTTTCCCTTACGGCGTTATTCAATCTCTTTCCGACTATTGTCGTCGGCATCAAGACTTAGTGGTAAAGGGCCGAGTTGAATGTTTTCTGAAACTTTTTTGTCGGCAAAAAATGTAAAATGGGCTTTGAATTAAAATTTTATTCCCATTCTAAATATGGTTCCAAGTGCCTTTGAGTCTGGTTTTGAAATATTTTATATTCATACTGACAACATTATTGGCTTCTAGATTGCGCAGTTGTTCTTTGTTTTAGTGAATTACTTTTTGCTGTCGCCACCTCTTGGAGTTTATACATCACCATCTTTAGTGTACTCAAAATACATACAAAGCGCCTATCTCACCATTCTGTTCAAAGTCTGTAACGTCGGCAAGGACTTTTAATTCTAAAGTTATACACATCACAGGCGCTAAGGTAACTCCTGGTTCTTCTGGCCCACGCGACCATTTTGTACAGCTTATTATTGTATTTCCAACAAACAATGTGCAGGTTATCAATTCACGATTTTACCTGTTTTGTCTGCAATTTTTATATTTATTGATCCAAACCTCCACAAATAAATCTTTTAAACTGTAAATTAGGGAATTGTAATATTTCATAATCGCAATATGCAGCTTTCCATGATGGATGAGCTCTTTTAAAACTGTTGAGGGCCTTCCATCATATATGTTTTCTTCAGTGCTCTGCTCATCCAAATGATCATAGAGTATTGAATGTAGTGCAAAGATCGAGCGGATTTTTCTCCTCATATGTAGTTTTGTTTGGTTGTAACTTCCAAAACTTTGACGGCTTGATTGGCAGGTTGTAAAAACCTAAACATTTTAGCTAGCTCTCCACAATATGGTAACCTACTTCTTCTTCTTCAGGTTTGAACGTCAACATTTGTTTTCAAGATTCGCTGTTTAAGTTTGAGTGAGTAATGTCAAAGTTACTCATTGCTGTCTTTTGTGAGCAAAACCGTTAATAACCATCAGGTATTGTTAACTGGCTCTAACTTTGGCCCCTGTTTTTTTGTTAACTTTTAGATTCGTATTATTCTCCCTGGATTCACTTATATTAAACCATACGACTTTGTAAAATATTTCATGAAAGCGCAAACCCGTTCTGCTTCCCGCATTGTTATCAATCAGCTGTTCTAAAAACGCATGTGGCGCGTCTTGGGTCTGGTTTTTGTTACAATTACATTTTTTATAACAATTAAAAATGTGTGCATCAAATATTTCTGATGCTAAATATTTCTGCTGCGGCCGCACTAACAATCTTAAAAATATAGCAACGATCTCTTGACATTTCTGTGACTAGTCTGACGCTCTTTCAAGTAATGGGTGAGTACTCCATTGGCCAAATATTCTTAAACCTTCCTTTTAAAAAAATGACGACCTCCCGAAAGTGATGGTTTAGTTTCATCCGATGAGTTTTATCAGAACCAGTTAAAACTTTGCTGTGTTTTTGCGCATCACTGGCTGTGAGTGTCGTATGCTGATTAATTTAATTCATCCTATCCTGTGGTGAGGTCAGTGTTATTGATTTCATTTTTATTACACTTCAGACGTATTTTGACTGAACTGCAAGCACCATTACCAAATGACAAAACCGTTTATTCCATTCAGCAACAGAATAGACATGAAGGCTTTGAAAGGATTGTAACGAATTCAATTTTAACATCAAGACTGTCTTTAGACAAAAGTGGGATCTTAATCATGGCTTAGGGCCACACCCTTTTTTTTGAGGGCGTGCACTGAAAGTATAAATATGATGGGAAATCTCCTTACAAATCTTTCTCTTCAGGCACACTGTTTCACCTCGGGTACACATAGAGCAAGAGCATAAAACAGCAATGGATCAACATTTATCTTAGCCTTTCTAAGGGTCTAACTAAAGCGGGAATAGACGATAAACGACTCATTCGTTACTTACGTTTGGTGTTGCTAGGGTTCGCAAGCACAGGACATGGTCATAAGACATAACCGATCCTTCTACTGGCTTTGAGCGCAAATACATATTTACTTAGCAAATTTAGTGGACGCCTTTATTTTCTCAGTGATTTACCTTCAAGGCATAAAAAGGTTACAAAATGCTTTACATTTCGCAAGATCGACAGTAGTACTTTGCTTGTTGCACTGGTTTATACATGCTACCTTCTGACCTACAGGGACTCCATAGGTTGTGGAACATTAATAAACTACAACAATGAAATCCTTGTGGCCAAGGCATTGAACAGAATGTCGGAAAAAACGAAATAATTTCTGAGCCAGTAATATTGCAAGCAGTAAAACAAACACCACAAGAATAAGTCATCCAATTCCGTGGCCCAAAGCCCGAGGTGTTGAAGACACGAAGTACACGAAGTCAAAAAAATAAATGACCATGAATATGAAAGACAGCACCTTGTTCTTGGATTTAACTGGCCTAGGGATTCGTGGTCTTTATTTTACTAAATAATTACCCGAATATTAAGAGAAACTAATGTCCATAAGTGCTCAGGCATAAAGCCCAACGACTTTGCCTGCAGTAGACAAAAGCCAGCTAACAACACCCCTATATACCTGGTAAAGCGTCCATGGCTTTACTGGCTAATTTTTTAATAACCCGCAAGATGATCAAGCTGTTTTTTTTTACCCATGATTTATCAGGCGGAGGCGATGGTGGTGGAGGCACTGTCTTTGACACGCCGACCTGTAATAGCACTTCACCTAGAGTACTTTATTGCAAATCCTAAGGCCGTTAAACGCTTACTAATTGGACTCCTTGCTCTCTAAACATGTGTTCTTCGTATTAGTTCGGCTAGAGTTGTGTTTTCATAACTAAAATTCTTTGGATAGTTTTCTCTTATTATTCTCACTTGAGTTCGTAATTGTTTCGGTTAGTAGGACAACACTTCTAGTCTTTGATGATCTTTCTTGTTCAGATCTTTTAGTCTTTGGGTATATTCTTTCTTGAATATCATGCCCTAAGTTGGGCGTCATCAGCTCAACGAGTTTTTCTTTTTATCTTTTTATATGTCTTCTAGTTCACCTAAGTTTTGCTAATTTGTTTGTTAATCGCTCTGAAGCTTCTCAAGCTTGATTGAGGGCCGTTATTTCTCGCCATTGGGGGTAGAGGGGAATCATTAACTGTTTTTTAATGCTGTTTCTTCGGAAAAACTGGTTCTGCTTCTATTATTCATCCCGAGCTGTTGGAATTAAATCTTTAAGTTCCTTGTTTTGCATTTGGTTATTCTGTTGGAAGTTCTTGTAGCGTGTTTTGAAGTTTAGCAACTGCATCCTCTATCTAATTTGGTATAGCAATGCAAGACGATTTTCGATCGCCCACCCTTAGTCCTTTGTTTAATTTATCTCTTGCTTACAAACTTTGATGGGTCTTGTTTAGTTGTATGCTGAAACAGTTCTCCTTGATCGTTTTTCACTTACTAATTGGCCACCATCTTTACTTCAAAATTAAGGTCTATAAATGGGGTGGGTTCTAGGCCTATACTTTTGTAAAATGATTCGGCCTTCCTTTCTGCTTATTTACGCAGACTTTCTGCTATTCATACAGCTATGAGCGCGTATGGGTGTATTAAAGGTGCGTTTCTACTCATGTCGTCTCCAGAATCAAAAAAACATCATAATCTTCTTCACCTTCAAATTCCTGCCCATGTTTCATTTAATAATAAAACTTTTTATTTGTTTTATAAAAATGTCACAAACATATGGATCGATTCTTGACCCGCTTAGAGACCTGAAAGAGCTTTTGCGTGAAGGGAGATAAAGGAATATTAATGTTACAATACGTCCATTACTTTTGATGCGGATCAAATTCTTCTGTCAAATTTCCAGGGACCTCGGGAGCGGAATTGAAGTGATTGTGCCAGGCTCTGCAGTCTTACTTTAAATTATAGAACTCGCTTCAACAACACAGACCCAAACAGGTCGTTGTACAGAATGTGGGGCGGGTAATTGTTATAAGAAAAGTTCTATAAACTTGAGCAAGGGCACGAAATATTTTCTTTATCACATGCAGACTATTTTTAGCCTATTTGTTCTATGGCTAACGCGAATTGAATAGGGATGATCTTGCGTTTCAAGGAATCGAAAATGAAGAAGCACTTAAAACATAGATAGGCGCCGCAAACGCTAAGACGCAAAAGGTTTGTAAGCAGTAAGTTATGCGTTATGGAAATCGTTTTTCATCCCCTAGATTTTGAGTTGTTAAAGGCATGCCCATACTTTCAAAAGTGCATTACAAAGACAGATTTTCATATGAACTAATTTTAATGAATACAAACGTGTGTTATCTTATCATCAAGACACGAAGCATAAGTACAGCATTTCTGAACATCTCGTTTAGGGTTTGGGACGTTGTTAGCAACCTAATTTGCAAGGCTGTTGATAGACGCTACATATCAGTCATAAAATTAGCAATATATTACGAAATGAGTGATTCATCATTCTAAATATCCTAAAGCAAGGCAGACACTATTTGGGAATTTAGTTTTAGTGCCACAGCAAGATCGCTTAAAGGTATTTTATTGCTGTGTGAAAACGAAGAACCATTCGAAAGACAACGGAATTTTTGTTAATCCCTAAAAATAAACAAAGTGCAATGTACCATGAGGGTAGTCCTAAACCAAATCTACGCTAGCGGGCTTTAAAACCTATCAGGCATTTTGTGAAATAAAGAAAATGTTTGGAGGCGGAGGTGTAGAAAGAAATCCGACAGTTGACTTGTGTCTAAAGATTCTGCATCTTCACAGCGTTAGACTTGATCATTATGTAACAACGAATAGGTTTATGGTTTGACTAAGGTCAACGGAGGATTATAAGTTACATGGAAGGCGGTGATGGGGAGAACTGTTAGAGACTTATAAACATTCAAATTGGATAAAGAAGAAGAAGTCGATAAACCATGAATGTGTGTTTGTTTTTAATATATGATGCGCAGCTGAATATTCATGATATCAGATTAGTAGAATATATTCATTACTAAATTATTTTTTCATTTCTTTAAAAAGCATGTCTGTTCAGGCATTATCAATAGTACCTACAAGCGCCAGTGTTGCCAGGAGAAGAGATTAGCCCTGCATAAAAACCTTTAGATTAACCAAACATTACACAAATGCTCTACAAGAGTACTAGAGCAGACCTTTCTTATACAGCAAAACCAATCGAATAGGTATTCTGCTGCCTTTATTGCTGTGACATATGTTAATCTGGAGCATCGACTTTGAGGTGCACTTCGGCTAGGAACGAGTGTTGGCCTTTAGCAACAGGGTAGGTTTGCACGGCAGCTTTACTTAGCGGTTTGTCTTTTGCTCTTGTCCTATGTTCATTAGGTGTAGGTGTCTGCTGCAAAAAATAAAAAATAAAACTCAAAAGCACACAGCTTATGGTTCAGTTAATAAACAGCTAAACTTAGTTCCTTAAGTCTGATTATAAATTAATGCACTTGTGACTCATAACATCACGGATGAAGAATTTATTCGTTTACAGGCGATTTTATGACTACAAAAGACAAAAAGTTTGTGATCTTCAAAGAAGGGAAGGAAGTTTTTCTCAACAGCAGACCCGAGCAGATAAAATAAATGGAATGGCTTAAAAAGTAAACGAAACATTAAAACTCTGTTTAAACAGCTCAATTAACAACGCAACGGGTTGTTTTTACTTTAGTTATATGAGTCTTGCACATAAGACCGTTGATATTGATTATTATTTTTTTTTTAATTTAAATAAATATTTTGAGTTAAGAAAAGAAACAGCATGGTTTAATTATATGATGGACCAGACGAATTTTTGAAGCAATGCAAGAAAATTTATCAAGAGATGAATGTTATTGATTTAGAAGTCATTTATCCCAGCAAGCGTACGGGCAAGTGTTGCTCATGCTATTCTCAAGTTTCCGGGTAACTAACAATAGACCCCAAGTTATAGTAATGTTAGCGTTTTAATCGACTATGTACCAATAATCGAAGGAAAACTAGAAGTTGGGTATCGACTAAACTGCCGAATATTCTTTCCTTAATGACTTAAACCCGGGTTGGGCTGACATCTGCTTACACAGGTTTGTTGTGGTGCTGAAGAAGCCCAAATGAGAGGCTCTGGTTGGTCATGATGGCGAAGTCTTAGAGATCAGATTAAAACAGTCTAAGTATGCGCCGATTGTTGGAGTCTTACATTCCACTGCCTCCTGCATTAGTCGCAAATATAAAGAAGTTATAAACATAAAGAATTATTCAGGTACAACAAATGTTTATGGTGTGTTTCGCAAAGGCTGGCATATACCGCAAAACGCAGGAGTGTGTCTAACTAGCACAATTACATCAATGATCTTAACTATAGGGGGTGTCCTTTACTGTTAGCGTGGATTCATTGATCAGTTTGATGAACAAAAAAACAATAACTGTTATTGTTTACACTGGGATTGAGGAAAACAATTACTTACCCATTAAAGTGTCATGAAACAGCCCAACAATAGGTGATCCACCAGCCCCCCCCCCCCCAATCTTGTTGACTTATGCTGATGTTTTCACCAGAGGGGGTTCCGCATTTCACATTGATACGAACAATGAGTAGATTTTGCGGATACTTCAAAGCATTACCATAAACAACGAATTCTGTAGGAAAAGGTTTAACAAGAATTCCATCTGTTAAAGCGGCGATGTGACAAAGAAACACTGTTCGGCCGTTGATGTAATTCAGAACTAAATTACACCCCCTGAAGGGCAGTAAAGTTAGTTTTAAGAATGGGAATAAACTGCAACATTTTCCATACGTTGTTTACGCAGACTTCGAATCACTTCATGTTCCCTTATGAAGGGCCAGCCGCCACATAAACTTCGTAAAAAACAGTCTTATTGAGTAATCATCAGTTTTTGTTCATTGCCTTCGTTATTGTCAGGTCGGATGGCGCTCATTAGGAGCCAGAATTTACAGAGGCCCAAATTGCTGCAGAAATACTTCTTAGTACGCTATGCAGCAAGTGCGTAAACGCTGTTCTAATAATCTGAATTTATTCTGAAAATTTAATGGACCGCCTGAAGACCAAGAACAGTATGACTCATCACACATTGTTGGATTTGTGGTTTAGAACTCTGTGCACAGAAGCAACAAATCAAAAGTAAGAGACCATGATCACATTAGCGGAATGTTCAGAGGAGCAGCACATTTAGTAAATGCAATCTTCAAACTAAAGATTGATCAAAGACATGGAAGCTGCCCATCTTTTCAACAATTGACGAGGTTACGACTCTCATCTTTATAATGAAAGCAGTAACAACTCCTTCTGGTAGCTTGCATTTGCAAATCCATCAGATAAAGTTTCATTGTTTCACTTTTAAATAAATGTCTTTTTATGACTCTATGCAGCACTAATGGGATATTAGAGTCACTAGCTATGTCCTTAAAATCGCCACAATAACAGAAGAATATTTTGACCAACTCTTGTTAGAAAGGGCGTTACCCTTATGAATACTTGATCAGTTGGGAAAGGTTTGACGAAGATACACTTCGCCTATAAGGCGCGTTCTTTTTTGTCTTAGAGGACAAGGACATCAGTGATTTTGATTACCAGGCATGCTTCAAGATGAGGGGCAGAAGTTAGATTGTAAAACGATGGGAGTCATATCATGACTCTACTTGATGCCGTTACATGTTTGTTGGCGGCCGTCTTTGAAATTTTTAGGAAGACTGCATTGAAACATTTATAGCATGGATCCTGCGCTATACTTTCTGCGCCCGGGATGATTGGACGCTTTCTTAAAATTTACTGGAGTACAGATTGATTATTGTGTGACTACAATGAATTTCTGATGATTGTAAAACGGATTGCGTGAGGAATTAGTATGGCGTGAACCATTATCTGTAAAGCAAACAACAAATACTTGGTGACTATGATCCGAGTAAAAAGGTCTAAACTATCGCAGTATTTTAGATGCAAACAATCTTATGGTTGGGCTTTGGCCGCAATCGCTTTCATTACGCAACCTTTAAACTGTACCTGGTGGTATTAAAAACATATCAAGAATTTGTTTGATACATCTGCAATACTCTTACAGCTATTCGTAAAAGAGGTTCTTATTCTAATGTTGACTTAGATATCCTAATGACTCCATGACCTGACATAATGACCTTATCCATTAGAGCAGAAAGTCTAAAGATGGCAAAAACAGAGCGCTAAACTTGTGCCTAATCTTCGGGGCAAAATATTATGTCTGCCATTACAGACTTCTAAATTTTATTTAAGACATGGTTTGAAGTTGACATTGTTCATCGTATAATGCTTTTGATCAGAACAGTTCGTGAAACCATATTAATGAAGAACACTGATCTCAGAACTAAATCCCAGAAGCTCAGAAAAAAAAGACTTTGTTCAGTGATGAACAACAGCTGTTTGGAAAGATATGAGAATCGGCACAAGCGCAAAGATGTAAGATTGGTCACCAAAGAGACACGAAGCAATTAAGCTGACTTCAAACCAAATTAATCAGGACATTAGAAGATTTCATGATCAGGCTTTTTGGCATAATGATGAAAAAAGGAAAGTCAAAATTAGACCAACCTGTATTTATTTGGTTTACTGTTTAGAATTGCATAGCTTTTGATGTTAGTATTTCTTTATGATACTTTAACCCTTTGTATCCAGAGTTCAGAGTGCTTTACACAGATTACAAAAGGGGGATTTTTTTTTAGCTTTGTTATATGTTTATCCCTACTGAAGACATCTATAAAGACATGGAACCGAAGTTGCTAAGATAGCGAAGGTGGTACGGACACATCCGATTACCCTAAAGATTCGCCCTTTGCATTCAATTACTAATAAGAAGGTTTTAGGAAAGATGAAAGGATGAATTATATGGAAAGGTGATTCAAGGTGTATGTTGATTAAGGTCGAAAATGTACAGTATTTCGAGCCAGGAGAAAATCATTAAGAAAGCAAAAGGAATATCTCGCAGTGTTGTGCAGTCAAACATATCACATGACAACTACAAAGAAGCATTGTTTGACAATAAGACTTTTCATCATGACAACGTAAAACTGCGATCTAATCTACATGAGATCAACACAACTGTTGTAACAAAAAAGTCATTAGATAGAACAAACACAAAACGTGTGTTTGTTAATCCAGAGTTTTCATATGCAATAGGGCACTGGAGAACCGCATAAACAGGGGGGTTTATATTTTTCATCAACTTTTATTATAAGATCAATCATAGCTTCATCAATTCATTTAAATCTTTTCTCATGTTTGCTTGATGCGTTCGAATTTTTTTTAATTATTTCAAGATATTCTTTTTCCCAATTTGGGGGTTTGAGTTGTAGGTGATCTGGATGATTTAGCATGCATTGATTAATCTTCAAAAATGTTCCCCTAATAGCATTACACGCATCAAATGATTCCCGTATCATTTTCAAGGTCTCTTCCTTTACCATTCTTGTTTCGTTCTGCACTTCGTCCTGAGCTTCCATTTTAACTCAAATATATTTACGTAAATTAATTAAGCGGAACTGTGTCTGGTGGGATTATCAGCAGTTCTTCCTTCACAAAAGATCTTTGAGGAGCTGGTTGTTTTGTTGTGTCAGTTTCTCGTAAATAATACACGGGCGGATTCATTTTTACAATTCTTTTTATTTCATATGGATCAACACTCCAAACCGGATCGGTTGCCCTGATGCGAGTGTCCCCTTCTGCTTCCCCCGGTAAATAAAGGTACCTTACTTTCAAACCAAATGGTAATAGTTTGCTGGATGAAGACTCTCCTTCAGCAACATTTATTGTTTGTCTTTTGATTGCTTGTACTGGTTTTAGCCCTTTAAATTCTTCATTATTCATTGCGCGCAAAACTGAGGGCAATCTTCTAACCCATTCTGTGTTGCGAGAATTGTCAATCAGCTCTCTATGATACTGGTAAGTAAAAAGTCTTTCAGCTAACTGTTTGTTAAAGTTTTCAACTAAACCTGTGATCTGTGAACTCCTGGAATGCCTCTTTTAATGGTAACTCTATGTTTTAACAATAATTGATTCACTTGACCTTTAAATTCTTTCCCATCATCGACTTGAATCATGCGAGGATAAGTTAAAGGACCTCGTTGGTATATCAGTTGTATGGCAACAGCAACAGCAGAAGCACTCTTTTGTGTTAACGGTTCAGCATCTTTGTATCTTGAAGCCATGTCAATGACTGTAAGTGCGTACTTAAATCTATTTCGTCTAATCGTATCATGAGGTAAATATAGAAGATCCATTTGATGGGTGTCGTTTGGTATTGTATTCACAAAGTGTGGTCTCTGTATTCGTTTAGGCGCCGGTAAATAAATTTGCCAAATCGCTTGTTTAGATAACCATTCCTTCGCTGTTTGTTCACTGACTCCCGCTGCTTGGCTTAGCTTTTTTATTGCCGTGATTCCCTTCCAATATCCTTTTGGCGAATAATAGATTTTGTTCATTTTTATTCAGCCAATATTATGTGCAATAAAATACACAATGGTCATACCAAAGACAATAAACACGATTTCTTGCATCTTTTGTTTTTCTGATGGTTGATAAAAGTCACTGAATTTTGGTGGGGGCAATGTTTCGATTGGTTTGCCTGTTACAAGATAATATTCTTTTATTGCCTGGTCAACATCTTTAAATGTGTAAGCTGCATGCCCCTGTTTTTTCAGTGTGTTATTAATAAAATCTAACTGCTCAATTCTCTGCTTTTCATAGTTATCTTGTGCAGCTGCTAGTTGCTCCACAGCTTTGTTATGTCTTTTTCTCTCGCCGTCGTCCCGAGTTTACTAAATGCGTAATTACTTCCGCTAAAAGCAAGCGCATTAACCACAGCGCCGCCTATCATCATTACGAGTGAAGCCATTTTTTATAAATGTATTTTTTATTTTTACATATTGATACTGTCAGGAATTATTCCTTGCTTAACTAAAAAATCTTTCGTAGCAAATGAAGCTGCAATGATAGCAATTAGCTTTGCTGAGTCTTCAAAGCCTAGTTTACCAAGATCTGCCGGTTTTATTTTTAACAGGCTTTTACCAAGCATTGTGTATCCTACACTTAGACCTCCAATAACAGCAGAATGGTATGCAAGGTTGGCAACAGTTTTTTCGGCGCTCATTTAAAAAAATAAAATAATTATAATTAATAAAAACATAAACACCGATGATCTATTAAACCTTCCTGAACTTATGATTACAAATGACCAGGTTGATGAGCAAGCTATTATGCCCAAAAAGGAAAGGCTGTATTCTTTGGCAGCATGTGGAAAAACAAAACAGTTCCTCAGGAAATGAATTCAGCATAGAACAGATTCAACAGATGTCGCCGCAAGACATTTTAAAGTATCATAACAGGTATGAAGCGCAACTTGGATCAAGAATGGTAAAAAGTGTAGGGCAAACGGTTCTTAGTTTGTACACTAAACTAGTCAGTAGATTTGCTCCCATTGATTCTGAACAAGATCTTACGTATGATTTAACGCAAGATCCAGTTTTAACAAAGTCATTAGAGTCTCTAAGCTGTGATTTATATTACAGATTTGGAACATTGTTATCGCCGCTAATCATGGGATTAATAACTTTTAATCATATAGATTTTATTTCCATTCAAAATGAACGAGCCAGAAAATCAGCAGAATCAGAAAACACTGAATCAGAAAACATTGAATCAAGTCGAGAAAGTGACCAGTAAAAACACCTCATCCTGGACGCATTGCAGCAGGAAAAAACATTAGCAGAGTGGAACAGACAAAAAAAATTAATGTTACAGAATATAACTCATCATGAAAACATAACACCGCCAACGCCAGAACAAGTTGATTCAATGCCAGCTATAAAAACTCCATGCGATTCAAGGGCCCCAAAGTCTTCATGGAATATTGAACTTAAAACTGTTGTCATTTTTGGCGCCCTTGCTTCTGCTGGGGGCGGTTATTACTGTTATAAAATATATACACAATGGCAACAAAACAAAAGAAGTTAAAACAACCTGAACCACTAAATACAGAAGACAAAAGCACGCCAAAACCGCCAATAACAAAACATCATTTTGATCCATTTATAATGCAATAATATTTTTAAAATTTTTTGATAAAACATGGCGGATTATTATTTGTTTAAAATGATGGAGTCAATAAATAAAGACATGGAGTCTATAAAAGACATTTCCATAGACCAGAATTGTAATCAATGTGGTTGCTTAGGATGTAAGAACTTCATTAAGATCTATGCTGACCGATTTCGCGCAGAGGACGCTGAGCAAGACATCCTCAACGATGGCGCGTTTTTTGAGGCGTGTGTGTACTATATTAGACATCTACTATTTAAGATAAAAACATAGATTGTATTTTTTTTTTGATAAGATAACTTGAATAAGAACTTGGTTGTACTTAGAGGATGACTTAGTTATGATCTTAGGTTGACTTGAGTAAGAACTTGAGGATGACTTGAGTAAGAACTTGTGGATAACTTGAGGATGACTTAAGTAAGAACTTGTGAATGACTTGAGGATGACTTGTGAATGACTTGAGGATGACTTGTGAATGACTTGAGGACAACTTGAGTAAGAACTTAGAAGTGACTTGGAGTGACTTGAGTTAAGAACTTGTGGATGACTTGAGTGTGCATGCGTGGGGTGGGGTGGGGTAGGTGTGTGTGCGCGCACCTTTGATTATTTATAAGAAACAGATGTTCAGAATATAATATAGTTATTATCAGTAAAAATGCTATAATTTTAAAAACAACTACAAATTATAATAATAAACTTACCTTAAATGTCTTGTGAATCCTCTGCCACATCCCATTGAATATTTAATTCAACAAGAGCAGCTTTCACATTTTTTTCTTTATCAATCAATGATTTTAATTTTTGTCCTTCTAGTTTTAACTCTTTCTTCTTGTTTCACTCTTTGTCTCTTTATCTTTCTCAACTCTTTTCTCTTTTTCGCTATTTGATCTTCCAAATGTTCTTTTTTTAACGGAACGCTGGCTAAAAAACTTTCAACAGTTCTTGATGTTCCCGATGTTGTTGCCTGATCCGTCATTTTAAAACTAACTACATGTCTCCAAGAACACGTAACTATAAACAGTGTCAATGCCTTTTTATATGTCAACAGCCAAAAAGAATGTCAACCCCAGGAACAATGTCACATGTCAAACCGAAAATAAATGGGCCGCACACGCAGAAGTAAGTCACAAAACTTGCTTTAACATAAATATTCTTTGAGCTTGTCAACGCCTTTTATTCCGACTGTTTGGTGTCGCAAAGGGTGCAGTGTAGATTAAAGCAACAAAGCCGGTGATTGGTCAAACACTGTGTGGTGGTGGTGGTGGTGGTGGGTGGTGGTAACAGGTTTCTCAGGACAGCCAGAAAGCCCACCGTTGTCAAAAACACTAAGTGCTGGGCGGATGTGACGTCTTTTTACTATCACATGATTAAATCTTGACTTATGATAGGAGAATGTAAGAAACATGTCTATATCTGTTTTACCCCAGGCGGGAATGACTGAGCAAGATCCTTTCAACCACTTATAAAAATCTCGCTATTCAGAACTGAAGGCAATAGAAATCAATCGTTATTCATAACTGCACCCTAGAGAACGTAGAAATGCTGGCATTAGAGTCAACCGCCCGAAACGCATGCCCATGTGTGATTGCTGTGATAAGAGTTTCTTTCAATTTCAATAGGCTTTTGAAAGTCATTGAATTCCCTGTGCGGCAAGCGAGGAGGTATGGTTTCTCTTCAGCGCACTCGTGTGTGTGCATGTGTGCATGTGTGTACACTAGCTTTCAGTGGAAGACATGCTGGAATAAGTGTGTGGATTTTATGTCAAGAATATAACTCAGTTTTAAAAGACTTTAAAGAACAGTTAAAGACTGTAGTGTTATTTCACATGAAAGACAGAGACTCATTTGATGAATGTTTGCGTGAAAATGATGTTATTGAGAATAATCAGGAAAAACATAGGATTAAGCAAAAACTAAAATCTGAAAAGTTTTGTAAATTAGTATTGAAAACGAACAACCCAACACAGTATGTCTGTTTGTAGGGTCGTTATTTTTTTGGTTATTAAAGTCATGCTTAGTAGAGAACGGTATTATGCCGCTTTTGGAGTCGCCCGCGCCGAGACCGGCCAAGGCCGGTTGAGAGCGGGTGAGCTAAAAGCGGCATAATACCCTTCTCTGAAGCAGTCTACCCGGATCTTCATGCTCACTGTGCAGACTCAGACTGGTCAGCGGAAAGGGCCATAATTTCCTCCCTGAACGAGTACTGTCAGAAAGGCTACAAAAATCGTAGCTGACTTCCTGAGAGGAACTCTGTACAGATTGTTCGAAATGAGTGAGGGTAGTCTTTATCCGCTCAGAACCTGAACTCA